>JAQFYM010000154.1:0-110899 GCA_034694785.1 Agrenia bidenticulata | reverse complement strand
TCTTGATTGTGTTTAGGCCAATTAATCCCAACTTTCAAGCTATCAGGCAGGACTTGAGGTTGGCAGAATGACAGCTTCAGGGAAAACGATAAAATACAGTGGTCACTAGGTGTTAAAATATCAATAACAAACTCGTTAATGTCATTAGAAATGTTATCAGAAGTAACTATTTTATATATACCTATTTTATATATATCTATTTTAAAGACGTGGTCCACTTTCTTTCATTAAATCCGTGAAGAAAAGACGAGTTGCTTTGTCTTTTCAGTCCAGTGAAAAGGGGTCATTCACAATGTGCAGGGTTTTAAAGTCTGAGGTAAAGATGGTAGAAAACTGTAGAATTTCCCGTACCCCAAAAAGAGACTCTCGTGGGAGTTTGGGGCCTTTTAATATTTGTTGACCCAAATGCCCCCGTAAATTACAACCGGCTGAGACTTTATTGCCAATTGTGGTTGGACATTAAGATTACAAGCTTAAGGTATTGTTGACTGCACAGTGTTAGTTTTAGTGGGTTGTACTAGTAGACTGTATGTTGTAGATTATTGGTTATATGTATTAGTAAGCCAAGTTTGTAAAGCAACTTATATATTGCTTCTGAAATCCTTCTCACAGCTCCAGTTTAGTCCACCAAGTCGAAGTTCGCGGATAAAATTAATGAGAGTGCCAAAATAAGTTCTGGTTATTAAAATATGGGCCAGTTAAGCTTTTAAAACGGACACTGTTGGCTCTCGTCTCTTTCTCTGCTGAACTTGTTCATGCAACAGTTTTTAAATCCAAAGCAAACTCACTCGGATGTGCTACAATTTTGTTCGAATTTCTCATCGATTCTCGAGTTTGGAGGATTTTCCTCTAAAGAAAGTTGAGACTTGAGACAGGAAAGGGCTTTTAGTGTTTCAACTGAAGCGACGCAGGGGAAAGCCAAGGAATCTTTTGAGGTCAGGTAGATAGCTTGGTTATGTTTATACGTGGTTAGAATTCAGCAACTTAATTTCGGCCACCTTTGTTAGTGCCAGATTGAATTTCTCCTTTTGGACGTCCTTGAGTACACCCAATATTTTAAGTAGAGAGAAAGATCTTCAAAATGGATCTGACACCAACATTTTTCGAAAGGATTCCACCTTCAAAAGTCCTTCAAATGTTATTGAATCGGTTGGCAACGTACGTAGGATAGACTATTTGCTAATCAAATGATAGAAATCAATGGAACCAGATACCGAGGTCGGATTTTCAACCGTACGAATGCAAGGATAAAAAGGTTGAATAAAATTGGCAAGGTTTCCAAAAAAATAACAGCATTCAATCCAAAACCTGGCTTATTTATTGAGGGAATTCCTACCTGACGTCTCTCAACTCTTTCAGTGACCTTAGAATATTTATGCTTAGAGATTCGGATCTATTTTCCATAATAAAACAGCCAATACTTAGAAGCCGTGCTCTACTTCCCTGGCATTGGCATTGCCGCCATTCAAGTACAGATACTAATCTTCAGATAAGCATCTTCCTTAGTAAAATGCACTCTTACTGGCTTGTCGCTTACTTCCGTCAATTTTTATTAGGCCATTTGTGACGGACATTTACTCGTATTGGTTGACTACGAAATCGGACGTACTGCTGGGAACTGGGAGAAAACTCTGGTCAATTTTCAGATATTCAAACGGTTGACTGCTCTGAACAGTAAATATTTATCTTCCGCCTGATATGGAACGGTACAGGATATCATGCTGGATTTTATTTTACTCTCTGCAGCCCATTTATGCGTAGTATTGAGACATTCATCTAGAATAAGTAGCAATTCAAACCGTCATTCACAATAATAGTCATAAAATATATAAAGAGCAATGCTCAATTGTCAGGAACTTAGGCTGTTCTATTTAGCCTGCTCCCCGTCTTCAACTTGCAGTTCACTATTTTCGTACGATTCATTGATTTCCGAACAGAGCTATAGATATTGTCATATAGTTCAAGTCTGTCTGAGCTTGGATTATGTACTTTTCAAGATCAATATTTACGGATGTTCTTCTAAACCTTCTTCGAATCCTCCAGCGGCTAATTCAGCTTGTTTTTTCCCTCCCAAACTGGTTCGTTTAACATGCAGCATCGGAAAATCTTAGTACGAGTAATAATTATCCAGTAATTTTCACCATAAGGTTAGATGCTAATTTCCTATAATTTTTGAAATTAAATACAAGCAGTTACAAATATCTCCGCATTTCAGAATTGAATTACACCAACTTCGTACTCGGGAAGAAATTAGCATATAAAATACATGATTTAAAACTGTTTGAGTTACAAAAATGTTTGGGTTTATTTAAACGTTGCTTTAAAAAACTTCTGATTCTACGCGCCTAGTTTTCTACTTTCATAGTTTTTATATGATGGATACATTTCATACATTGAGTTTCCGATGAAATTTTTTTAAATGTAAGTTTGCACAGGACATTGATATAAAAAAATAAAGTTTGAAGTTCATTACTAGTGATATTATTTGAATGCCGATGTATGTATGAAAATAAAAATACTACTCAGCCAGCTAAATCAAAGAGCATAAAAATCTCTGTTCAGTCCCAAGACAGCATTTCATAAGAACACCCCACACGCATATCCTATAGATATTAAAAGTAAGACATCCTTCAGCCTGAGAGCTTTTTATAAACTCCTTCAAAGCCATTTTTATGAAAAGGGCTTTTAATAACTCGGGATACTCTTAAGAGAAGCTTTTATGAAAAACTTAACGTGTTTTCTATCGACTTCACCACGCAAAATATGCCTTGAGTTTCATCCCGTGATGGTTGATGGTAAACTCAAACCCTCAGAGTCCCTATGGTAAAGTCAAAGGAAGCTCAATTTTGAATCTTGAATGTATCTCAAGAATATATTCCTTAACGTTTCTTCCAACTCTTATCATTTCTTATATCGTTTCATGGGCCGTTTTGGCATCCTACATCATCATCATCATAGAGGTACTATCCCATGAATGGGGATAAGTTGATCCTCAGGATTTGGGAGTGAAATGCAGTGCATATCCCTGTAGGGAGTTGGGAAAAGTTTTAATCAATATGAAGGACTAAGTTATGGACGAAAACGTGGAGAAATCCTCCGGAGAAAAATATCTCGTTATTATAGACCCAGGGATGGTGTGGTCCACATGTATAATAGTTCTTCATCCATCTCTTCTACATGGACTGTGTTGAATTTCCTTAAAGGGATGGCAGTGTGGGGGGATATGGTTTAAGCACACTTAGGGGTATTAGTTATGTGCATACTCGGGTGGATGTTTGTATAATGTACGTACTTATAATAATATGGCTTGAATGATAGGAGAAAGTTTCAGCCGTCAACTCGCCTTTCTTCTCCGATCTTGAGAAATGGGAGTTGGTAGTTGGTCTGGGATCCGATATAGATTTATTGATAAAGTGATTACACCCCAGATAGAAGAACTTGATGTGTGCTTCTAGGATTTTTTCCTGTTTTTTTATGAAAAATGTGGGTGGATCTAAAGTATTTGGGGGGAAAATAGGGCGAGGATGAACTTTTTAGCTGGTGTTTTTAGGTCGTTTATATTAAAATATAGTTTCGGAGAGTTTGGGCTAGATTTGGATCAGAAATGTTTGGAAAACTGATAAATTTCTGGAATTTTAATTCGCTAATGCTTCTACACTTGCAAAAAAGATTTCTCTAGACCAACATTCTTAAGGTGATAAAGATTATCGTTATCATATAAACAAGTTTCAGTCCTCGGGTTGATTCTGTTGTTAAAACATCATGCATTTTTTTGTCCTCTTTCCCTATTTGTTTTTCAAAATAACATTTCTAATAAAATAAAATTATCAAGCATTTTTTAAATTCCTGCGTGGTCAATAAGCGGAAATAATAGCATAGATGAACTCTGGTCTAATTTCTGTAATTGCAACTTGCAATCCACATCAGCTCCCTCCCTAGAGTTCTCGAAAAATCTTTACAATCCAATGATTTTACCATTTGAGTTCGCATTCAGAGTAAATGGCTGTATGTATGTACTTGGAACCTTATTGCGAATTCCCTGAATTCTAAGGACCGCTAACTCAGCCTCGTTCCAGTTCCAAGCACTAAAACCTGGAGCAATGAGCCGTTTCCACGGCTTCTGACCGTTATTTTCCCTGTCACAAACCCTGACGTTGGAAGTCAACTGATCTGTCTTGCCACTTGATGACTTGAGAATAACGGAAAGGAGCGGAAATAGTTTGGGACTGGGATTTTCAATTAAGCCTGCAGAACCCAATCAGATAAAATTTGTGCTGTCCGACAAGGCTTTAATCTAATAGCAGAGTTTGGCATGAGGCATTTACCGCTTTAGTAGATTTGTCCTCCTCAGTCCATTGTCTCCAGTGTGTCTCGGTCATGTGTAAATAATCAAGGACTTCTCCTGCAAGGGCTTTTATATATAAAATATGGGAGACGAGACGAAACTTGAAATTGCTACTGGGATTCTGGGATTCAGCCACTTTCTCCAATGTGGGATTCTGAACGTTGAATCTTCATCTGATTCGAAGACAAGTGCAATAAGCTTTTGCAAATGGATCTTGGCTCCCTGACTCCTAGGACCAAACTGGTACAATGGCTAGTAGTCCTAATGCTAACAGACTCTCTGTTCTTATACTTGGTTGTTAGCTCTTCTCGGAAATTGTGTTTTATTTGATGTTTCAATATTATTATATCTCCACTTTCCCTTCTGTGAAATTTGGGAGAAGATTCTAGCATCCGCCTATCTCCTTCATTCTATTGTATGCTTATTACAAAGGCTGACAAAGTGCCAAATATTCCTGGACTTTTTTCCGTTAATTTTTATCACTTCCACTTCCTCCCGTCTGTTTCACAAATATCCTTTAAACTTCTGCTCTCTCAGCTTTACAGTTTGCTGTTACATGAAAAGGGAAAATAATAAAAGTTTCCTCGTCTAGTCAGGCTCGAGAAAGTTACCATTTATTTGCATGACTGGTTTAAATTTTTCAAAAACATTTTTCATAATGGAGTTTTTGATAACAAAAACAATGCATCATTATACTGGCGAAGCCGGCTGATTTTCAAATTTAAAACTTTTTTATTGCCTCAATCAGTACTATATCCTTGATTTAAGAACATTGTTTAAAAAATAGTAAGTATTCGGTTCAATACACGTATTTATATGCAATACTAGTAAAAATAATTATGGATGGAACATGTCCAATTTTTTACACTCTCAACGTCGCAGTCTGCATGCGTATTTTCGTAACCTCGAAATCTGTAGCAGCAGTCAGCTTGTGTGAACGGCTGTGGCACAAGGTGATCATCACACTAAGGTTTTCTGGTTTCTGGGTAAAAAAAAGTGAAACTTTTTTTGTACCGTGGGCCGAAGACATCAAGAGTGTAAGAATATTTATCTGGGTATCCACATTTTATCCACAAAGGTGGAAATGGATGCTTGGAAATATAGGTCGAGGAAAAGAAAGGAATTGCAGGTGGAAAGTAAGAGATTTTTATTTTCATGAATGCAGACCCTTTTAAGCCGTCAACATCATAGATTCAAATCTGTAAACGAGTTTTTTCCCTCTAGGTTTGAAAAAGTTTCAAGAAACTTCTGCCCTTACTATGGTTTCGGAACCAGTCCTGGCATTCAATCGGCATATTAGATTGTCTACTGTCATATGCTGTATTTTTTCTTGAGAAAATGCAGTAAAGTGTACTCGAACTCGAAAATTTAAACCAGCTATGTAAACTATCTAAAGATGTGGGTTACGTCGCATAGCATTAAATTCACAAGCAAGCTTGCCGTAGCCTTCTCGACATACTATGCAAGATCCAAGTTTTCTCACTTATATACAAAAAATATAGACCATATAAGTGCCCGCTACAACGGGGCATCGGTTAGAATATATGTTTATAACAAATAGCCTTCAAACCCGACATTGCATTGCGGGCATCGCTGAGACGTCAAAAACATTCATGTAATCTTTGCCGTAGAGTACGATTCATTTGGGGCACTGTGCAACTTGAGCATTGTGTGGTTTGAAGTGGGCGCCAGGTTCAAAGCATGACGACAGACGCTGGCACACATACAAACACAAACAAGATGAACGGCATTGCGAATATTTTCAACATTTGGTTGAGCAGTTGTTAATTATTGCCGATGGTGGAATACAATTGCTTGGGATCTAAGAGGTTGGAAGGATTTAAGCTGCTTTAGATATTAATTCAAGCCCGGAGTGGAGAAAATATGAAATATTTGGATTCAAGGGATTAAGTAATGAGGAGGAAGATCATTAATCTTACAGAAAGACCCTTTTTCCAAGACAATCACTCATTGTCAATGTCTCACACTCTTCCTCGAAAGCAGAGCCACTACTGCTGAATCCCTAATCGTCGAATGCATCTTTCCCATGAAATAATGATAACTTTAATTTTCATTTCGCGTCCCAAGGACGGAATGAATCCAAGCGTCCAGAAATAATTATATTTTCACAATCTTAATGAACTGCTCTAACGATTTCCTCCTTGTTATTCTAGGATTGGACTTTGAAAATCAAATACGTCCAGCCGAGAGACGCAGGAGTCTACGAGTGTCAAGTCTCCACTCATCCTCCCTCCAGTATTTTTGTCAATCTTAGTGTCGTCGGTAAGTACCCTAAGCTGTGTTTTTGGCCGTAGCCCCCACACGACTCCCAAAATACTCTAGGAGGCTTCGTACATCTCCGGACACAGATTAATTCAGACTAAATACTCCTCTGTGGCGGCCCGGTCGTAACTCCATGTTCGATGAGAAATGAGGTTCTTTAGTGCCACTTTGCCCATTCATCATCCTACTTGTCCAACCAAGTCCACTACTGGCAATAGTAAACCTTCGACCCAAGCTGGATGAGGGCTTGTAAGCTCTGTCAGTTTATGGAAGACAGCTCTTTTAATCAATACATAGAGCCTTGGGAAGAGCCCCATAAACGACTATAAATTATTTATCCCACTACAATATCCAAACTGTATAGATTATAGATAACCTGAGCCCTGACATTAGATAGATTCCTATGCGTGGTACAACTGGTACATTGTAGTATCGGTAAGTGGAATCATTGGGTTACGCGGAAGTTAGCGGGATGTTTGTGGAGAATCTTTTATGTCACAGTCCAAGTACAAAGTAAATACAAGCAAGCCTAGTTGAAATTAATGTGGTCTACACACTGTGCTGATGCTGTTGGCTAACTGACTCTGAATTTAATCTCCAAATACCATAAGTGTTCTCATGATTGATGGAAAGAATTTTGGCAAGAAGTCTAGTTTCTAGATTACAGAGGCACAAGTACCCAGATGAGTCTCTTCAGTACTGATTAGGATTGATTTCACTTGATTACTATTCTTACGTGTTTGTTCCTACTTCTTACATTAATGCAGAGGCCCGGGCGGACATTATTGGTGGACCTGAGAAGATCTACAAGGCTGGCAGCACCGTTGAGCTGAAATGTGACCTAACTGACAGTACGGAGGAACCGGAGTATGTTTTCTGGTACCAGGCAAGTAACGTTTAATCTCGTACAAGAACTTTTTGCAATTTCGCAAACCATTCCCGAACATTTTTTCTACTGTCCTCTCAGTCTCAGTAATGACATGGAGTTTTTTTTCTTCCATTTTTTCGTATATATTCGTATATATATATTTATCCATTCATTTGTGAGATTACTTGTTCCAGTTTCTTGGCGTAATAGTTCATAGGTGGGTTGATATCATCATGCTCATGCTAGGTGTAGTATATTATATTCCACCATCTATAAAAAGTCCAGAAGGAGTTTATCGCTTATGTACTTTCATCATAAATTAGTTAAGACAATACTTTGAAATTTATTACCGAATGTAGAATCCCTCTTGGTCTAATTTCAGAATTCCACCTTATGAACAAGCACTATGTACAAGTAGTTAATGGAAGTAGTTAATAAAGATGTATGGTTAATGGGCTACCCTTTTTTCTTACTTTTGTCGAAAAAATACGGGGAATTTTAGAACTAAGACAAAATAAGAATTTTTACCTTTCCTGGATATTTGTTGTATCCCAGGGTGAAACAGGGTGAATTATGATGTTCTAAATGGGAGATAATAAAAGTTGATGGGGCTGAGGGAGTTTGGTATGCATGATGCAGACAAATGCACCTAGAGAGCTAAGACTTCCAAAGAAGATGTAGAGCACAGGAAGTTTTTATGTGATTTTAATTTCTATCCATTCATTTCACAGGGGCTCCAGATGATTAACTACGATCGTAGTCGCTATCTAATTGTGACTCATCACAAATCATCCAGCGTCCTCGTCCTCCACAATGTCCAGAAAAGTGACACAGGAAATTATTCGTGCGTTCCGTCTAATGCTCACCCTGCCAGCATATTCGTCCATATTATTAATGGTAAGTTGGGAATTGCATTTACTATTTTTATGCTTTTCAAAGTTCGTTCATAAAAAAGTTAAAGAGGGACTTTGCATAAGCGGTTTAAATCATTTAGTGTCAACTTTGAAATGGACATCCTCTCAATGATTCGCACTAAATGAAGGGCAAGTAGTCGAGTAGGGGATTTTACAAATACTTAATTTTTTGCACTGATTCCCGCTAGTGAATTCACCGTAGTAGGTAGTAGGTAGTATATCACCACGCACTTATGGAAGAGAAAAAGGGACAGAATCATAATTAATTGTTATGTATTGTGTGGTTGTCTGAGAAATAAATCAAGGGGTGTACGCAAGGAGAGATAGGATGTATGACCATACGAGTAGCCGAGAAAGGTAAAACGATATTGTGATGTAGTGCGGGAGCTTAAGAGGATTTTATATGAATTTCTGAGTCTTTTGTTGCTGTAACATGAAGGCTTTAAAATACTCTTAAGGGCAAAAAGAAGTAGTTTCATTTCCATACAAATTTAGAACAAAAGAACCTTTGGAGAATGAAGTTTTTACAACCTCTACAGCTTTTGTGAATAAAAATGAAAAATATACACTGGCTTGTATTGTTTCTTTGATCTTTTTATTTATATTTGTATTTCTGGTTTCTTTCTCCGCCGAACACTTCCGGCTGTTTATTCTAGGCGACTTTTACATCGTTTGATTTTATGAGAGTTTGCTTTCTTTCGAAAATAATCGTCCAATTTCTCTGTACAAAACATGGTTGGAAAAATTGTTAATTAAAAGGGAAAACTTTTGTGATGCTGCTCTTTGTCCGGTATTAATCATTATGAGGGAGCCCTTTGCCTTGAGGTGGAAAAGGGAGATTATAGTATTTGTAGGAGAATACGAATTTAATTTAAAAATAGTTTTAGAACAGTGAATAGAACCTACTTATATGTTTTCTATGCCTTTGTGCAAGTAGTCAATGGTCTACAAAGGTTAGTTTTTAAAAGTAAATGGAACTAGGTAGCATTCTTCAATAATTAAAAGCTTTGGAAAGCAACCCATCCTTAACTTGCTTTTGTTTTTAACAGCCCTCATCTCATTCAATATGAATATGAAAAATATTGAAGGTAGTTATAACATTTTCAAAGAAATTTGCACGAAAAACAAAGCTTAAATGAAACTGCTTTATCCCGCGGAAGCAGGAGTGCTATTAAGCTCATAGTACTAAAATAATTACATTGAAATAAGTCCAGTATTTTACGCTAAAATGTCGATGAGCTAAAATTAACCATGCTTTTAGGATGTAGTATGGGTATGCAGGATATATATTAAAAAAAGTGTTTCAATAGCGTTTACAAAAAACTATTTAAATGAAATTCTCATTAATAGTTCAAGCAAAGTTTGGAAATGGATTGTTTTTATTTATATTTGTTTTTTTAAATCTGTAAAATGAAAGATCATTATTACCAACTTCAGAAAGGAAACGCAACAAGCCCTTTCAAAGAATTTCTATCTCAACCAACGACGCACAGCTTTAGTAAAATAACTCTTCATCACAATCCCATGCATCCGGATATACAATATAGTTTCTTCACATTCATTTCCTCCTATAAAATAATGAGACCCCAGTATTCCGGCAAGCAATTGTAAATGCTCGTAAATAATTTTGAACTCCATGTAATTACAACAAACTCCCGTAATCCTCAAATCATCTAAAGTCTCAATCAGATTTAAATTACGAATCAAAGTTCCTCTTCTTAGCTTTCTCTTTCTCTCTACTTTCCCAAAAATTCTATTCTCCAATTCTCGTAAAGTAGGACAAATAAGAGGAATCATTAACAGGCGGAATAGATTCCGGAATCCAGATCCTCTGAATTCTACTCCTCTCGAAACTACATGATAGAAATCCATAAATTTATCAATCCAACTGAGAATAAGTTTTCCCTCACACCAAACACAAGCAGATCTAATACAATCGAAATTCCAAACCCCAAGGAGCTCTCGTGATATCTCTCGGAAATGGAAAAGACCCCAAGTTTTTCTGTAAAGAATAGGATCCCGTCTCCCTCAGAATAGATTCTTTCATTTCTTTCTCGTGAGACGGTCTCTTTTACTCAGGGAACCAATATTTCATAAACAACTTATACCCCCTTGTCTATTCAATCTCCTAGCTGCAGTTTGTACACATATATATACATGAATGTACAAAGTACTCTGAGAGGAGACCGACCTGTGAGTTTTCTCACAGAAAGAAAATCTCATTGGAGAATGAAAAATACTTGAGGATTTCATCCGGTGAAAAATTTGTTCCTGTCTTGGCTCACTTCCGCTCCTTCGGTTCATTTGTGTATCTTTCTAGTAAATAGGAGAAACGGCTATGAAAAATGTGTTTCTCCAGGACTGGAGAAATTCACATTGTCCTTGGGCCATGAAGATAGGTCGGGCTTTGTTGTGCTGTGTCGGGTGGAATTTATATGTGTGTGACAAGCAATCTGAATTTATAATCTGGCTTAATATCCACGCATTTTTCTAGACAAGTTTTTTTGGATTTTCAATTCTGATTTTGCTAACTGGGGAGATTCTTCGGTTGTTTCTACAAATATCTTCACTTTTTGCTGTTTTCCTGGTGTTGTTCTGTTATTCAATTCTTGATGGGACTTACCAAAGCTAAAAATTCCAAGAGTGTTCTATAGAAACATTTTTAACCATTCATGGACCTAGAAATAGCTACCTACACCCATAAGAATGATGATTTGTGAGGTATATACTTAATACTTTGAGAATGTCCAATTTCCAAAATATCCAGACAATCCAAATTCCTTAGGAAACTCAACAAGGAGTTTACAGAGTCACAATCATAGGTTAATTTCTGTCTAGCTTCATTCATATCTAGTTCATTTACATGGTGCCACGCCACTGGAAGTCATACACATATTTCATGTCTTTCTAGAGCTTAATCTCTACATTTTCCACAAGGAGTATGCACGTATGGCTACGCCAATTTCTTAAAATTTTCCGAGAACTGAAAAAGTTCTCCCTATCACCGACCCTTACAATAGAACACATGAAAGAATAAATTGCAGGCATATTCCAATGTCGTAGCCCGACGATACAGTTTTCAAATCACATCCCTTACGCTTCACAGCTCTCTGTACCTACACAGACAGTAATCTTCTTTAACAAGAGGCCATGGACCAAGCGCATATTCCTAAACGTACCAAGTTTGTATATACAGCCGCTGCAGCTTCCGTTTCTCATTTAGCATAAGTCACCATCACGTATGCAGAATGTAAGGAGAGGATTCCATTTATGAAGGGAAAAACTCCAATGATCTTTAGCATATAGTCTTGGGGATGCAGTGATGAGAGAGGGAGAGATGAGTTCAGAATGAAGCTATGCCAAGCAAACTGATGTCAATACCCGGTCGAGGTTATTCGGGCATTTTGCATAAAGGACGGGTTGCCACAAGCGATATAGATCTCTTTCATGTCGAATTGAAGGATCCAAGCAAACGATTGCGAGAAATGCCTTCGTCTCTCCCCCCAATTTCCAGCATTCTTGTCCTCGTTGAATAAATTGGAATAAAGGACTTCTTCTCCACCACCAATTCTCCCCCTAATGTGTGCGGTTTCATCAAACTCCGGAATTCGGAGGAAATTGATCTTCGACTTTCTTTTTGACCCGAATATCGTCAAAATTCAACCAACCGACTTTTTCCACTCCTGCTTCAACCCATGTTATTCAAATCCATATGAACCAAGTTCCACCGGTAATCCACACTACCATGAGTAACACAACTTGATATTTTTATAATGTGCCATTGGAATTGGACATCTCTAACAGGGAATAAAATTTAATGCCAAATATATTGCAGAGCAATGAATTTCAAAAGTGTAATACTGTAAGGATTTAGACTGTTAGGTATTAATAGGCATATACAGACGTCGGGAACAGAGGGGATAGCTTCCACATTTATTTAATCAAGAAAACCTCAGATAATTTTCCTCCTAAACACCCACTAGACTAGACTGTTCCCTTATTTACTGAGAAACTTTAAGCGTTAACAGCTCACAATCTAATTAAAACTTACTGTAGCTAACAGTGTGGAGTGGAGTCATGCCATTATTCCATTTAGTAAATCGTATAAAAGCCAGAGACATAACTTGACACTTCCTCTTCACCCAACAAACGACTAAGCCACTATAACTACCATGACTATATAAAGCTGAGGATAATTTTAGAGTCGAAATGTTGAAAGATGAAACTGGTAATCAGGTGTGGAGTACAAAGTCAAACCAAAAACGAAGCCCAACTGGGTACTAATGAAACCATAAAGAGTAGTCATTACATTATGAGCATGTTGCACAAGCCTTGTTATATTATGCGTTATAATTCCAACAAGATTATAATGAGCACTCTTCCGCCATTATATCTGTAGCATAATTGAATCACATACAAATAATATACTTCACTCTCGCTGTTTCAAACAATATAGATAATTCGAATCTCTTTGCAACAACATCCACTTAAATGCTATACAATAGGACATGAACTGCTAGCCAATTACAAGGCCAGTTCCACAGTACCATTGGGCTATAATCTAACCGTGTACATGCCTACGTCAATCATAATCACTAAGCTCTTTTGTAACGACAATATGAAATCAAAATCAAAATAAAGTCTCTAGATCCTGAATGCACTGCGTACATTGTGGTTGATATCTTTTTATTTTAATTACAGGGGAGAATCCAGCCGCAATGCAGCACGGGAGTCATTCAACTTCATGCGTCCCATGTCCACCATTATGGTTCCTCTCCTTTCTCCTCAGTGTAACACTTCAAACGTTGTACTTTCGCTACCTGTCTCTTCATTTAAACCGATATCATGGCCCTGAAAAACTCCCCATTGAACCAGCACAACATTCTCATCCTCATCATAATCATCACATTCCTCAGCATCATTGTCAAGCTAAATCCAGCAAGGAGAACTATTATCATCTATTTCCGTCATCAAAAGTCCCAGAGTTCTCGAACTCGTCCTTTCTCGTCAAGGATGCAATCGGGGGGACCTCCTCAACATCAATCTGGAGTTTAATGTTTACGAGGCTTGTAGCTAGATTAGTTCTGGTCCTAAAATCATCATCCCCTCCTATGTCTTCTCGTTTAACGGTAAGATGAGCTGGGGGGTTGGATTAGTTTCTCAAATAGAGAACTAATTTGGAAGACTGAGGATTGTATGTATTCATAAACCATGTTAGTTTAGTAACGAGCCAAGTTTGTTATATAATGGTGCTTCTGTGATGACAATGACATTATGAGTTATTCTAGACCTTTGGACGATTTCATGGAGAAATGTGTAGACTACCAATTGTTACGGCGTCTCTTTTCCTATAGGCTTGTATAATAAGGCAAGTTTATCAAGAAACTTCTCGTAAATTCCAAAGATTCTCTTAAGAGCAGGGATACGCGGAGTTCTCACGGAGCGGAAATCTCCCGGTACTTATTCTTCTAATTGCACATTGATCGACCTCGGAGTCAATCAAACGTGGAGGTAATTAATCAACTCTAGATTCTCGAGAAAAAAATAGGGGAACGTCGGGAATTAATATATAGGAAATTGGATGAAAAAAGGAAGAGTTTCATAGAAACCAGTAGACGACTTTTGTAGCCCTAAGACATGAAAGTAAGTGGACACAGAATAGGGAAGCCATATATGATCGCTTTTATTAGCTTTGGATGAGTGCAGTGATGTGATAAGACAACAAATTCCATGGGGAAGTCGAAACTTTTTACTCGAGTTGTATTCTAGAGCTACAACAACATACTCTATAAATTATATCCTATTCATATAGGTATCTTGTTGTGCAAGTTGTTCCCAGTACATATAGTAGATCACCAGTATAATGAATAGAATACTTGGTACATTTTGGGATATGAATTTTAGTGTTGTTGTCGTGAAAGCAAAATATTCTGAGGATCCCTTTCCTTTCAATTTTTTAAAAATAAAATTTAATAGAAAGTCTTCAACCCCAGGAGAGCAAAAAAAAATCTTTGGTATGTGAAAAATGTTTCGTCCGTAAGTTTTTAGGTACGTGTGTATGAATCTTTCCTAAAGTAGGGAATCAAGTAAAATTTGATGTAAATATGTATTCAAAAACCACACGCCTGCGGTTGTAACTGATACAAGTTCTTCTCTCAAGGGTTACAAGTTAAGCGAGTAGTTGGTTGATTCAATATAAAAATTATTTATATTTTGATACACCTCCTCGGACTGGTTACTAGGCTGCTGGACCTGGATTCCTGAAAAATACTCACACTAGCCCTAAGAGTGTTGAAATACTCATAAAAAAATACTCGTGCGTAATGTTGAAGTAAAATATTTGCTAACAATAACACTTTAATATGCTATACGTACTTAATTAATATGTACTACTAAATGTTTCTCTAACTTCACCGAATCTGTTGTTCATCACAATTTCGGAGCAGAAGAAATGTTTTCAAAGGATGAACTCAACAACAAAAAACATGTCTGTAAATAAAATTCATTTAATCAACAATCTCTACTTCTAAGCTCGAGTCTCGGCGTAACTCTAGTCTCTAATAGGGAGTGAATCAACGCGGAATTTGCTTAATATAGTTATGAGCAGATTTGTGTGGAAAATTCATCGTCAGTGTGTAGGAGATTGAAATTTAAGAAAGTAACTTTTTAAGATGAGGGTTAGAGATAATAACTCGAGAGATTTCTCCTTAAGCTGCTCCATAGGAATCTTGTTGTGAATGGAGCATTAATTAAGAGCGTTTAGAGTTTACAAAAATTGTTTATACTCACGTAAGGATATAGTGGATAAAAGGCTATTTATTTCTAAGTGAGCAAAAGGGTCTCTCTAGCTTTGTAAAATATTTAGGTTGAGATAATTCTAGGAAGAAGGTGGGCGTCGTGTAGGTAAGAATTTTGAACATAAACATGATGTAAGAAGAGTTTTATGTCTAATATATGTGTATGCACAAATGTGGGAGTTGCTCCTTATTAATTCCTATAATCCCCGTTTCTGAGATTGAAACAAGTAGGACACATGGGAGGCGGATGGTTGTTGAGCTACTTAGCTAAGAATAAAAATAGTTTAACTAATTGGCTAAAAATTCTTCCACTTTACTTTTTATGACCGGAAGGGAAATTTTAGAAATGTATGTATTAAGAATCCTTCTGTGTAACTGGAGTAGATGTAGGAATCATTTCGTAAATGTATATTTAAGGGTGAAGAAAATCCAAAACAATCCGTTTGCATTACGTGTGAGAAGCAAACGATTTTTTGTAGGACATTATCAAACGTACGTGAGCAAACTGTATAGAAAGTATAGGGAAAACTGTAACTTATGTCGTGTATCAAGTTTCATATTGTTATTTCATAAAATGGTAAGAGAGATCATGATGAAATCAGAGAAGATTCAACATGTGATCCTATCACAAACAATCTAGTTTGGTGTCTCTTTTCCGTTCAAATCTTTATATTCCATAGGTACATTTGGGATGAGAAAATTTGTCAAAACAACTCGAAAAAAAAATCTCATAAAGGTTTCTTAAAAATCCGAAAACCAATCCAAAAACACCGTACTCAATGTAATAAAAAAAAACTATCCCGAGAACATATTATGCTACTACTACCGTTCACTGTGTTGTTCGTGTGTGAAATAGATTGAAATAAAAGCTAAGAAATGATGGTTAAATAAATGAACCAGTACTTAAATCTAAATGAAACACACTGTTCATGTACAATGTACTCGTATCTATTACATCCAAATATATATAAATGTATAAATATATATATGTATAAATACATATATATCCACGTATAGATACATAGATACATAAATATATATTATTATGTTCTCGTTGGAAGAAATAAAACCAAAGTCTTGTAAAAGGAGTGGTGGATCGGTAGTTCGGTAGCTGAAAAAATGTTGGAGGGGATTTCTCTCCTTACTTATTTACTTTCTCGTCTCTGTGTCTAGTTGATAGCATCATGGGTCTTTCATCCCATCACATTCCTCTTGCTTCAGCTACTTACCCAAAGAAATTAGAGGTTTACTTAACTATTCTTTTTCTTGGAGAAAAAAAAATCACATGTAATTTTTTGTTGAAGGAAAAGTTAGGAATTCCCTCTTAGTTCCTCCTCTGTGTGTATATGTGTGTTTTATTTAACGTCCGACCCTTGTTCTAGTACTTAAAAGGCTAGGAAAGATTGAGGGGGAGAAAGTGCTTTCCTAGGGTACTTATGTGTGGCTGTGTTGCAGACCCTTTTCAACTAAATTTCAAATCGGTGACCTTAGTTAGGAAATCGAGGGAGGTTTAGGTTATTGGGGGTTATGTTAGCAGATCGGGGCGGTTTCAAATCCTCTGGGGCTTGCAACGGTATGTTTAAAAATTCGCATTGCCAAAGACCAGGTACTTTCTTTCTTTTTGAAATTAAATTGCATTACATTTATTGTTATTTATTATTCCACTGATTTTTTTGGGTTTGCTGTCGTCAAA
Source organism: Agrenia bidenticulata (assembly GCA_034694785.1). NCBI lineage: Eukaryota > Metazoa > Arthropoda > Collembola > Entomobryomorpha > Isotomidae > Agrenia > Agrenia bidenticulata. Next base: position 93,999 of record JAQFYM010000154.1, on the reverse strand, counting down.
AAAGAGGTTGGCCTAATTATGGTTGGATACCTCTAGCTTTTGAGCCCAGAAGAGACGGAATTTTCGAAACGGACTGCTATGACGCAAGTAAGGATGGAGTAGCAGTTACGACTACGTCTGCTACTCGCACATAGTGGGTTGGTTTAGTTAGCCTTCTGTCTCACTGACATTTCTCTGTTGTCTCTTGGGGAAATTTGTGCCAAAAAGTGCAAGTTTTCGCTGGTACAGACTGTTGCAAAATTATGGAGACGGAAGAACACATAAAATATCCACAGGGATGTTCATTCTCTCTTCGGCTGTAAAGAATTGAACCTCCTTCCACATATAACAACCATAACCATGTATAAGTTCCTCTGGGTTCAACCAGCGTGGAAATAGGCCACTGGCAATATTATAACTCTAAACCACCAATGACTCCAAACTATTCCGGGGTTGATGTTGATTTCTTTTGTAGGGAAGAGACTGGAAGAGTAACACTAACTCAAGTTGGGCCTCAAATCCCAGTTCTTCGTACTAGCCAATTCGGATATGTACCCATGTGTAAGATGTGCGCAAAATCATGACCCCTTGGTCGACAGAAAGTGACCTAAGGGAAACCACAACTTAGTCAGATGCATTCGCTCCCACAGACATTAATAATGAATCTCACATTTAATTGAAATATTTATTGGGAACCTGTGGTGGCTTTCAAGCGTAGGGGTTGAAGTCCAATTGGATTTCCAATCCTTTTCCGCACCACCACAACAATGGTCCATGCTTAAGCAGAGAACATTATTGTTTATCGCCCAAATAACTTCTGACACTTGACCCAGTTCAGAAGTAAGTTAGGAACTGAATGTACGGCTAAGAAGCCCAGTCTGACAATCCAATTTAGCAAGATTGAAAGGTATAAAATACCAACAGGAGCTGAGCTGTATAGTTCGAGGAGCGAAGATACGAGCTCAGGATGTTAGTTAGAAAGTGATGTGCTGTAACCTGAAGAAGGCTATGCATGAGTTCCTATTTCAAACTTCTATAATAATATAATATATCGGAGCCAGCTCGCTTCCTTGGTAAAGTTGTTTTTTTCAGAAGGGAGATTTGGTTCTTTAAGGACGGAGTGGGTATGCATTGTTGAGTGGGAAATGAAGCACATTTATGACCAAAGAAAAGAGTGAAAAAGTGAATGGCATAATTTACAAGCTCCACTCGGAACAAAACCCTTTCATTCTTCGCAGGAAAAAGATTTGGATTTGGCTTTTGTTCCTTATGAGAAAGAACCCTCCTACTCACTCCTTCACCTATACCAACTTGCGATCTCAACTCGGAAGAACTGTAAAAGTCCGACACCAAAACCACTAGCAACTGGATCTAATACTGTGTTGGTAGTTGGTGCTTGGTGCTGGGAAGGAATGGTGGTAGGTGATACTTTTTACTATCTAGATTCCAGACTTGGGTAGTTTACTCTGGAGAAATAAGTCGAGAAGGTAACATTTCACTTTTGCCAAATCTTTCTCCAGAGAAAGGGTGCAAGGAGAGAGGTTAAGTAGATATACTCTTGCCTAGACACACTTTCCTGCTAGTGTGCCACTAAGGTTGATGTTCCTTTTATAAAGTTCATATAAGAGACCTTCACTATTCTCTGGGAAGAAACGGGGGTTGGTTCAAGGCTTTATATTATTATGTACAGACCAGACTTATGGGGACTCACTTTTCAAAATGAGAAGCCTTCCGACTTAAGACTCTCGGGTGACGGCTAATTCATCAAAGTTTTATGTTGAGATGGGGAAATCTTAAGAAAGTGTGGACGATTAGGAGCCACGATGAATAGACATCTTTAAGTTGACATAATGGGATCATATCACCCCTCCTCCGTTCCGTCTCATTCTTTCCATCTACCACCGTGTTCAGAATCCAATGCTTTCTCCACTTCCTTGATAAGTCATATTATACGAATCGCGCTTGAGGAGAAAAAAATCCTATCTCAACCCAATTTTTCTTCCCACAAGTCATCATCCCCTGTAGAAAAATTGCTGAACCCCTTCCGGTCAACTGATATCACAAAGCAGGAAGAACGACCAATTCACAGAGAGGAAAGGAAAGCTCGTCGTCTTTTAAACCGGTTATAAATGTCTTGGGACAAATTTGATCCGAGGGATTTATAATTGAATGCTGGTTCAACTAGAAAGGTTGAACTTGGATACTAAATCTCCTTTAATTAAGTTATTTATGTTAATTAATGAATTTTATAGACAAATAGTTTCAAGAGCTACTAATTCTTCCCTGGCTTACATAATTTATCTCAATTTGCTCTCGGAACTATATCCTTTTTGGAGCCGTTTCTTCTTCCCCCTTCGACCCATACTTTAAATTCTCGTTTATTTTCCTTAATACATTTCCAATTTGGATACATCTTAATTCTCCCTCATCCATTTCTTGTATATCATTGAAGAAAAGTTTTTGTCAGCTTCACATTTTAGCTATTTACTAAAGAATTGAATCGAAACATCAGGATATGGACGAGAGTGGATTCCAAAGAATGCAGAAAATTCTATTGTATTAAAAATGCATCAAAACTGAACCCAAGGGGACCATGTATTGGAAAAATATCCAATTGCCTGTCTCAGTATAAGAAAAAAACGAATCTCTTGCAAAAAACTATAAAAGGGCCTAAAAGGGTTTAAAATTGCAGAAGAGAGAAATAATTGAGCCCAGCCTCGGTGACAAAGATTGACTAAGGGTGTGAGGAAATGTCAGAAATCCGACATGACAATAAATCCATGTGTTTGTGCCAAACGTCTTTGAGTTGACAATGGACATGGAAAAGGAGGCGACTTTTCAGTCTCGCATCACTTAAAACTTCATCAAGAGTTCTCCACGCACGATCTTCTGTCATCTCCACAAGATTTCAGTTTCATTGACTTTCCCTTCCAACTCAATTTTATTCAACAAAAATATAGCATCTTTGTGATCTTAGGGAAAGTTGCCCTGTCCTCTTGTCACTAGTAGTGTGACTAGTAAGCAGTGTTGTCTCTAACAAGCTCACGGACTTCGCTTGCCTCTCGCTCGGGTAAACCACGCATCATGTTGCGTAACGAGGCTTTCCGCTTTAGAACTAGGTCTTAACGCCCTATAGAGTTAATCAGAAGGTCTGGTGAGTTTTAGAGACAGTAGGAATGACAGAATCATTTATCTTGTATTTTTCTAATAAATAGCCTGGGCTCTCTTTACTAAGATTTATGGCTCTAAACATTCTGTGTACGGCCAGAGAAATTGAGATCATCTGGAGTGAAATTTATTTAAGCTTTCAATAATACACTCGGCTATGATTTATTAGAGTGCTTGTGGAAATGTTCCTTTTAGATTCTCTAATAGATACTGAGTACTGGAACTATAGCATTTTCTGCTTTATGAGTTGAGTGTCGTCATTTGCTTGAATTTTAAGAGTTTTTAAATGATTATCAAAGTAATAATGTTTGTTTAGCCTTTATTTTTAAATAACAACTAGTAAACTTACGTATAAAAAGGTATATAATTAGAATAACTATATATTAATAAGCTAAGTTGTGAATGAGTCCTTCCTCTTATTCTCTATCCAATCCGTAACAGAAGCTCTAAAACTAACTGTTGGGAGAGGATCAATAACAATGTTTTTGATTGTGAAAAGTAGACTATTCCATAACATATTAGAGAAATATTGAACAATAAGTTAGTTAGTTTAAGTTAAAATAAGTTTATATCAATAAAATTAAGCTAGGTTATGTTTTGTGATAGACCCTTAATTAAGGATAAGGAAGACTTGAGTTCAGATATTTCAATATTTTTTAAATTTTAATTGAATTGATCTTTTTAACAAAAATTTTTGATTGAATATTCAATTCAGATGCTCTCTTTATTTTCGTAAATAATCTATTGAAAATATATTTCAATTATTAACCTGTTTTATTTTTTCTTTAAAATTTACAATTGCAGCAGATAGTAAGTCCTGAATTGAGATTTCTATGTTTAAATTCACTAGACTACAACATAGCAATAGTATGTTCAAGTACTCAACATTTATTGCTACAAGTTTACCTTCTAAATAGTTAAATTTAGAAGCAAACACATCCAAGCGATTTAGAGCATTTTATGCTGCTTTCCCAACTCCCCTTTCGGAACTTTTCTTTCCGATCTTAATGATTTGTACAAAAATCCAAAATTGAACTCATTCATAATTTAACAGGTTATATGTTAAATGCATTTCTCCTACAGTGGGCTTAATACACACAAAATTTCATTTTCATTGCAATGAACGTATTTTTCTGGATGAATCAAGTTCACTTTGAACTTTCCATGTCCATGATGCTTCTTAAGCTTATCAGATTGTCCAATCGCCCAAATAATATATGTTTTCTGATCCTGCAAATATAATTTCCAACCCATTACAGCAATAATTTAATTTAATTTTCGTTTACTTCATTGGACATGGAATATAATATGGGTGAATCAGATGTAAGGTGAAATAAATGAGAATGAATAATGAAAAATAGTAGAAACCTTAATAGGGATATTACGAACGAGAGTGTCCATTAGCCAATAGGAAGTGAGGGTCCGGGAGTACTTGACATAAGTATGCGTCCCATTCTGTCGTGCTTCCAAGAGTTTCCATTTCCGTTTCCGGTCCAATTTCACTTTATGATGATGCCCGACATACACTCCATGATAAGTGTGGTCATTATTGTCATCAACACCCCCGATGGACATCTCGGCTCTGTCCATCTTCCCCTTAGGAGAGATTCCGATCCCGACATAGCCTCTGGTTTCCGCTGTACAGTCCAATTCTATTGACCCATTGTCCTCGTTCACTGCCCATCCAAACACAAATTTGGCATCCAGCTTAACCTCGTGTCGTTCCAGCTGAACTTTTACGATTTGAATTGTCAGTAGCAGAAAGATTACAAATGAAGGGGAAATTCTATCCAGCATTTTTTTTAATTCAGAACTTTTCGTTCCCTAGCAGACAGATTTAAGGGCTAAGGTATATGGTATAACTGTCCAAAACGTAACAAGGTTGGTATTAGAATGATGAAGATAGTTGGATTTAGAAAATATTTTTCGAAGCACAGACACCTGATTGATGATTCACGGAATAGAGGTAAAAGTGATTGAACTTAAATCGAGGTTCAAATGATTTTCTGCTACGTGACCGACTTATCTGACTTGAGTTCGTGATTATTTAACAAATAATAAAAGATACACAAAGTAAATACTAATTATTTACAGGGTGAGTTTTACAACACGTGACTATTCAATAATTCCGGCAATGCTGAACCTGGAATTTACAGTTGAGAAATCTCAAAACTCAACACCTCCAGTAAGTTTGAATGGGCAAGTCTTCTATGTTTTTATTTTGAGAAATGACCACAAGAAGGACATTTACATTGCTATTTTAATCTATAGGCCAGGAGATTATGTGAAAGGCCAGGTATAAGATTCATTATCTGTAAATTTATGTTAAATTATCTGATTCTGTTTCTCTCCAAAAAAATCAATCAATTATCAAAATACGGAAATTTAAAATTAAGAAAATATTGTCGTTGTAATCCCAAAAATGAACTGTTCTGTTTTATAAAACTCTCCTTGCACTCGTACTACTGTCTCGGAATGAACTCTTACTAGTGACTACCTTGTAGCGGGCCACAAAGACAGTTTGATTGTTGTTGTTATTGATAAATAATGAGCTGATAATCTTACGGGGTTCTTTCCGTTGTAATCACTAAAAAAGCATCCTAAGATTTTGAAACTGAATTTCTATACTTCTAATACGAGCGATTCATTTCCTCTAATTCAGTGGAGAAACCAGAAAACATTTTATAATTCCTATACCAACTTTAACACCTTAGCTTTATCTCAGGAGGTTGTCTTAGCCTTGGGTGATGAGGGACAGGTTCATGGTCCATAGACTTAAGGTTATTACTGGATGGCTACCAGAAAATTCATGAACTAGAAGTTCAAAGTCTGACTCAAACTTTTCATTAACATATGCAAGGGTTGAAAGGCACGCAATGAATCTGAAATTCTTGACCAATCCCAAATACTTTGCTTCCCTCAAATTCTAAATTCAGCATGGACTTTTGGGCTGGACCCAATTCCAGGGAATTGTATTAATACTCATTCCCTTCAAACTTTTCTAGCTCGTACATAGTATAATTTGAGACATTTAGTAATGAAAAAGAGAGCAAATGCTAACAAAAGCGATCCGATTGTAATTCCATCGACATCACTTAACACATATTTTTGTTTGATAAGAAAATCCCATTGCCTTATGCACAAGACGTATAAATCGTTCAAATGAAGAAATAAAGATTGGAGATAAAGACGAAAAGGATCCTTTGGCAAATTGGCTCGCACAATAATAAAACCAACCTTTGACCTACTACAACGAGTACCAATTGTAAAACAAGATGATGAATGGCTTTTATTTACCATTAAGAAACGACTTCATGTCCTATATGAACCAATTACTGCCAATTGTTACATGCTTAATTTTTTTCTCCGAAAAAACCCCTCCGGAATATAGGCAATTTAGATGAAAAGTTTGTGTTTGATGATAAGGTACATGTGTATAATATGTAATATAAAATACAGATAAATGTCTCTATTTGTATTTACCCTATCACCCTATACACAGTAGGGTAATAAAAGTAAAGGCAACTCTACTTTTCCTGGCACGTTCTTCACCACTTGAGCGAGTGTTCAGAGTTCAGATTTGAGATTCTGAGAACTTAGTACTGTTGCTAGTAGTAGAGAGGGACACGTACAAACTCCTTCAATCTACACGCTATCAGTTCAAGTGTTACTATGGTGGCAAAGTTGTAGAAATTCTCGTCACTTTGTACATGTTTGGTACGCACAGAATGTCATTTGAAATTTGAAATGGTATATATGCTAAACATATCTTAGAAGCTCGTTCAAAGCTCATACGGCTCTATCCCTGATGATCCGCTAATGTAAATAGTGAACTTTGTACACTTCTACAAGCTCCTTGAGAAATTCTACCAAGTTGGTGGAAATGAAATCATGGCTTTTGGACTTCATTCAAAATTCAAATAAAAACACCAACCCTGGCACCCTGGGATTGCGACATCCTTAAAAAGTAACACAAAGGCGACCAAGGCCCGGAGCCAACAACTTAGTTAGTTTACTCATTTTATTTTTTAGGACGGTAGCCGATGTTGTACGTAAATTTTGATTTTATTTGTTGGACTGAGCTGCTAATGAAATACATGGCAACTGCATTAAATCATTCTCAATCTGACAAGGAAGGAGTGAGCTATCTATCGGATAAAGAGCTGGTGAAAGTAAGAAGGTTTTTTTAGGTCAGGGTAGATAAATTCTCTACAGTAGTATAAGCTTTCATTCCTCTGCTGCATTCTCCAACACCCAAGCACTTTCTTATGATTTCGTCCCACACATAATAATATGATGAAGAATGTGCACAACCCATCCTGGCCATCTTATCTCTATCAAACAAACCAAATACCCACAACAACCCCAGAGGTCTTGAAATACTAGATTCTGGAGTTTCCAGATTCATCCCTAAAATCCCAAATACTTACTCATGACTACTGGTGTCGAGGAGAGGTTACTTATACCTACTGCATACACGCCCGGACTTCCTTACGGAGGCGAGGAAGGCCGCAAAATGTCAGAAATATTTACTCTCTAGAATCAGTGAAAGCAGAGCTAGTTTAAGTGAAATCAGAAAGTAAGTCACATCGCAGCAGCATTTCACAATCTAAGGAATCTACCAAGAAGCCCGAGGATGATGAACGTGACCTAACAATCTCACACCGGAGGTACGAATCCCTCCACCTATCTACTTTACATCTAGTCACTTTCGTTGACTTTTGACATTAGAAATCATGAGGATGTGGGATTGTGAGAAAATGATATATTTGCATTTCCCATTTCCATACAGCACACTAAATACTTTATCTGATCCCTTCATACTTGTAATTCTTTATTAAGCACTCTCCTTGAACTATACAGGCTTTAAGTGCTTGGGTCTACACATAGCCATGGATATCATATCATATGAGCACATTCTTCTGAAACGAATCTCTAGAAATACAGAGCCCGAGGGGGTCGTGAGAGTTGTTTCTTGGTCCAGTTTCTTTCCCAAAGTCGCTCTGAAATCTCACCCCAGTTTAACTCTGTATAATTTTTAAGAAAAAAAAACTGGAGCAGCCAAATCAAATCCTGGACCAGAACCTACGTCTTACTCCTCCGCACAACAAAGGGGAAAGAAAGGACGCAGTGGGTCAGTGAGTAAACAGACTTTGTCTCCCTCCCTCCGTACTTTCCTTTCCAATTCTTTCCATTTATACTAAGAATAATAGTATTCTCTCTTCTCACTCTATGACCAAAGACTATAGTTGGATTTGTATGGATATAGTAGTTTGGCACGAGTACTACGTTATTACAAGTAACTTTGAACTGGCTACTGGAGACTTTGGAGCGGAGGCAAATCTCTTCTGAGAGAAAGTAGTGAGGAACTTGAGGAAAGTTTAACAACTGTCCTTTCCTTCTCATATGACGGAAGCATTTCTTTATGTCCCTGCAGCATTAGTTGACGAAGTTCATATTTCAGGTCTACTGGACCTGAAAAACTCTCATGATGAGTTACCTTCTACGATAGATGTATCAACGACGGCTTACGTACCATACAGTAGGATTGTATTCTCCCCTCTGGCACAGGAAGTAAATATCTGACAGAATCTCTTCCTCCCTCAGAGGCTGGACTCACATATCTGAGAAAGCCTTGAGGATTGGCAGGGAAACTGAGAAAACGTCCAATGGAGTGAATATCGGCAGATCAGATAACATTCTTCCAACGAGTGCAGACAGATCATCGTAAAATCCTCCTACTGTACATTTTCCGTCTGTCATAAGTACGTACAACCGGTAGTTCTGATTGCTGACTCTAGCAATTGTTGGCGGCTCTTTCCTTGCTATTATCTGAATGCAGGAGCTTGGAGCATTTTTCATAGACAGGCAGAGAATATTTTGGACGGCATTGTTAGTCTTAGTGGATAAATTCTTATTGAAACTCCGTTTCGTAGAGACTGTATAAAAAAGTACTAGGTTTAGCAGGAGGATAAATAGGGAAATCCTTTTACTTGATGAAAAAAATTGAATAGAAAGTCCCAAATTTTGTTGAAGCCTTTGCTACTATATTACTACATCGTAGACTAAATTAACTGATTAGGTTTACGGAATCGGAAGTATATTCCACTCATATTTTTGTTAAACCTTAGATTGTTAAGAATGAGAGAGGGATTTTGGGGTAGGTTAGTTTTGTCTGTATGCATTGAATAAGAGAAGCTCTTGAGACTACCAATGTCGACTTTATTCAACTCATGTGCATCAATGCCTATTCTATCTGTATGAACCCTTAATCCATTAAGTAATGCAAATAGTTCAAGGATCTTGAAGTGTTGGGTTGTGAGTATGTAGTTACAATTGATTTTCTAGAAGATTATATTTTTGTGAATTTGGATTTAGTAGGATTTAGATTTGGCTCAAGGTAAAAAAAATTGAAAGGATCTTCATGGCACTTTAATTTACTTTCAAATCTTTATTAAGATTTTTACTTACATCAGGTTTGATTCAAGTATCCAAAGTTCTTATTTTATTAAATAGCAAAAGTAAGCATTATTAGTTAAACTGTAGTTGTTTATTGAAAAAAAAGAGAATCAAGTTTTTTAGGCCCAATTTTAAATTTCATCATTTAAATTTAAATAAATCCAGATCTCAGACATTAGAACGTGCATACATTCGAGTTTAAACAAATTACAAGCTTTCATTAGGTTAAACTTACCTTCAAAACACACTTTTTTTAACGATGCAAATACTAGAACAATATTTAATTAACCACGATTTACACTATCCGAAGTCACTTCAGACTAGAATTTCTGCAAGTCAATTAAAACCTTGATAGTCGAGGCTTCCAAAATGGTGTAACAATAAATAAGTAGTTGTAGACTCGAGACAATTCAAGATCAACTTGGCTAACGACGGTCAAAGTTGGCCTTAGGAATGGTCATTAGTGAAGTAAGTTCAAGAAACTCATACACTCTTCGCAGAAAATTGGCCCAATCCTTTATTATCCTTAAATTATATTCTTATAGCCAAACTATTAACGATCTCTACTGCTAAGTAACCAGGCAGGTGGACGTTGTTGAAATCGTCGAATCTTTAAGTACGTGCATAATGACCAATCTTGGGTTGACTTATGAACTAGAACAGGCCATAAATGAAGAGTCTAATGAGAGATTAAAGTTATGAGGGATTTTGAACGGTTGACTAGCCAATTTCATTCTAATAGCCATTGTCTTTCCTATCGACCGACCCTAAATTGCTGATCTTCCAGTTTCCCCTACATGCCTACGATAAACCATGCCTTAAAGGGACCACCCTGTATAGCCCAGAGTGTGGAGAAAGAAAATAGCTAACTATATATAAAGTGGAAGAATGGATGAAGTGGCTACTACTATGACATTTTGGCACCGAATCCAAAGCAAGGGGATATCTGATCTTGCATTTGTGTCCCCTTATACGAAGTAATAATGAAGAGCAGGAGAGAGCCCAGAGAGCTCGTTTATTTCTTCAAGAAGATGAGTTTACTTTGGAAAGTTCAATACGAAATCCCTTTTACTTAGGAAAAAAAATAAAAGTTAGATTAGATTAGAGCCTCTACACGTTCCTAATCTCCTAAAATACGCAGTTTCGCCCCTCCAAACTACCCAAGATGCCAAAAGAGCAGTAGCATTAGGTAAGAATCGAACTCAAACTCTTTCAGTATCTTAAGTACCTACTAGACCAAATCAGATTGCTTTCCAAAGCCTTGATAACACATAACAACAAGGATCGTAAGGGGCACAGCGTCTGTCAGAGTGTCTTCACTTGCGAAGGGTTTCATACCGAAGGATCCAAACAGATGGAGAGTTGACCTGTGCGAGCAAAGGCTATGTAGTGGCCATAGGCATCAATACATACCATCATCATCATCCCCAGTACCTTCAACATCTTGGGCTTATTGGCTTTATTAGAAAGAGATCCATTGAACAACGTGCGGGGAATGCGGACTCCCTTTGACTCTTAATGGATAGCCTGGGTTCGAAAAAAGTTTTTTTTTCTTCACAATCCCGAGACTTACATTACTTAGTGCATAGTGGGAAACAATGGCTTAAGTATAGAGCTCAAAAAGCCGGCTTGGTTTTCTAATCCGTGATGAGATGACCAACGGGGTTCTTGGTATACCCTTGAAGCCTTGAACCAATCCATCCATCCATCCTTAAAGGGAAATCCTGGAAGGCCGGCTTTTCAAGAGTTTACTTATGATGAGCGGAAGATCGTTTGCTTCCTCTTGCACTTTCAATAGGAAGAAATCAAACTTTACAGATAGTAACTCTTCCAGCTTTCAGGGCCCTCTCACCCTCTCGACCACTAGCGTTTCATAACCATAATTCTTTATTTCAGTTCATTTTTGGAAGCCTCTCTTTCAGATCAAGCCAGCCAGCCATACCAGCGAATGGATTATCTAACACATCCTTAAAGTATTTAAAATATCATCAGTTCTCCATCATAGGACGATGTAACGACAAGTACTCTCATGTACACTTACAGTCAAACTTATCCCATAGATAACCTCCAAGTATAGATAACATAAATTTACTCTACTTTATGTACTACCACACATTTAATCGCCTATGAATTTATTGATTTACATTTCCAAGCACTTTCCCCAGCTCTAGCCCATTTGGAGACGAAAAAAGAGGCTCGACAAGAAAATTCTACTGAGATTGTACACATGTATATAGTAGATAAAGTAAGCTAGCAGTAGACACAGAGAGAGAGGAGGTCAGTCTTAAAAAAAGACAGTTCTTTCACACTAATGTCCCCTCAACGTGGGCTTATAAATAATTCATATGCACATTACATAAACCTCGCGAAGACCTGCATAGGTAAGTAGTACCCAGTTGCAGAGAGTTGGACTCTCTGAGAAGTATTTTCCTCACCACCACGCGATCGCGTATGAGTAAACTAAAGATGTAACTCACACCCATCCTTCACCTTGTGATGTGATAACCTCCATCCATTAGTATATACAGCCCTTAGGCCTCCACCATACAAAAGTACTGTCCATCCATCCATCGAGTGGATTTTTATTCTCTAAATTAATTGACCATCCACCTCTTTTGTATTCCATGGATATCCTTTATCCTAAGAAAACATGTCTTGTTCTCCCCATACCTTTGACTTTCTTCTGAATTCTTACAGCCCAAGTTCTGGATCTGACTTCCTACAACTTACTACCTCCTGAAGGCTGAATCCTGATTCCCCCTTGGAAGTGGGTTGACTGGAGATTGGAGATTCGATTTTTTATATTTTTTTAGGTAAAAGTTGTGCGTTTGTTTGTGGTCCTTCAACCTGTCCATTTATTCCTTGTCAGGAGAATCAATGAGATTGAAAAGGGAAGAGAATGAGAAAAAATAGATGAAAGCACGTGTAAATGGATGATGTTTGCAAATAGTTTCCCTGCTTTTTAACAGAGTGAATGCCCATGAGGCTCTATTTGAAAGGAAGATTGAATGACCGTCATCAACATTCTTACTTATAGATGCGGATAAGGGAAAGAGCTTTAGTAGGTATGTGCACGTATGTGTGTACATTCGTCAGCATATCTTCAAAAGAAATAAATAGATCTTGGGACCTAAATTCCCATCTACTTGCTTGCATTCAAAGAAATAGGTTTGGGTAGGAAGTTTCAGCATTTCGGGGAAGAAAAAAAATTGCCAAAGTAAAACAAGGGAAAATCTCAAACACGTATTGTAAAAGCTTTGAATTTAAATTCTCAGTACCTTTAGTTTTTTATAAAAATTACATATGACCAATGCATATTAATACGTAATACAGATATAATCTGAGGGTATTTTATTACTTGAAAATTTAAGAATCTTTGGCTACATTGAAATAGAAGTAAGAACAATAAATAATAAAATAAAATATTTGTAAATGAATAAAGAAGCATAGCTTGGCGGAATGTAAAACGTAGAGACAATAAAATACCCCTTAAGTCATGTATTCATGTATGCGTAGTAATCGACATCAAAGACAATTGGAAGTTTCAAAAGCCCAAGTTGCCCAACGTGTATTATTCTTTCTGAAAACTTAAATAGAGTCTGCTCGTCCTTGATGTATGCAAATCGTGGAATCTAAAGCAGCTGCACGGTAAGGTTCAGTAGTTACCATTTACTAAATGATTCAACCCTCCTTGTTATGTGAGGCTAGTAAATTTCTATTTGTTCAAACTAAACTAAATCCCCTGTTCATGTATTGATTTCCAAATTTTCTACCCATCCCAAATTTACTTGATTCAAGCTGAATATAAAACTGCAATGGCAAGGAGAAAGTATTTATGTGGATATAAAGTTTAAAGATTTTTTTTAAGTTCACGGTGAAAGTATGTGGAGTATCGACTTTTCGTCAGATGTATTTTTTATTTTCATGAACGGGCTTTTTGAGCATAAAGTACCTACATTTTTCAGTTTCCAAGCTAAGAAAAAACAATACAATTCAGAAATTCTACCCGAATCGCATATGCTAAAAGGTTGATACAGCAATGGACACATTTAAATAGGATTGCAACGCAATATCTCCCAATCCGTCCGGATGTCACTACTGAAGATCATCAATAAAACTTCGGTCGTTTTTTAGGGCCTGACTGCTGTCACCCAACCTTCAATTCTTCTTGCATTAAAATTCCTCCCATTCAAAAGGCGAGGACTCCTATCACAAGGAAAAGGAAGAAGGGATTTTTTTTCTCAGGATTTGTCACACATTCATCCCTCTATTCCCATGAACTATGACGCGTTGAAAATCACAAATCATATTTGAACAAAAAGCTATCTCTGACATTATCTAATTCATAACTAACTGCTTTAACTTTGCTGCTGGAGTACCCACTCCAGCAGCATATAAATGGGAGAAAAAGGATTCTGAAATTCACAAAGCCGCCTATTGAACTATTTATGACGCACATAAAAAACGGACGCTAACATTTGTGAATCCGAACTATAGTCAGTATTTAAAATAATTTCTCGTCATCGTCAAATTTTTACATAAAATTCAGTTGAAATCATTGTAAATTGTTGAAAACATCAAGCACCAGTAGCACCATTGTACATTAATTAGCTAAATTCTTCGAAAAGGCAGAAAAAGCTGAGTTAAATGTTTTGTAAACATCATTAGCTTTTTGCTTTCAAAATAGACTGGGGGCAAAGGCTTTCTCCGTCGCTCGTCAAGCACATATACTAACTACTAACTGGTAACAATTCTTATAAAATTCTCTAGTTTTTATCTCTGAAGCCTTTCCAACTACCACAACTATACTTGATACGCCTGACAATGAGAGCTTTAAATGAACAAGAAGCTAACTCACTTTTTTTTATCCAGCTATCCCCTCATCCCGCAAATAAAAAACCTCTGTATTATGTTCCTTGCTGGTTGCTGGGAAGGACAAAATTAGGCTAGTATTCATGCATATCTCAATCCACTCAGTTGGTAGTGGAGCAGTCATCACACTCTGAGTTATAATATTATATCTCTTTTGGACCTTTACTCAACTTACCTAGAGGATGACACAGGAGCTTAAGCTATGCGTATAGGTTGAAGGAAAAGAGCCAAACTTTGATAGTTTCTAAAGGCGTTGCATAGCATAACAATGGATGTTTTAAGAGCATCCTCCTTCACAAGACTTACTTCAAAGGCTCAAAGGAGACGAAAGAAAACTTGCTAAAATTCCCTCTCTCCCTCTGCTCTTCAAGAAAGGCTCTTTTAGCGTATTCCGTAGAATGTACTCCGAGAAGGAAACGGTTCCAGGATACACTCCCCCATATATATTTTTTCCATGTGTATAGGAGAACCGCAAGGAAAACGTGAGAGCAATTTGTCTTTTGTGTTGTCTAAGAAGTTTGAAGTCTAGGAGGAGTCATCATCCATATAAAAGTATAAAAAAATTCCAAGTCCAAGACATCCTTCTTTCGTCCTCAAGACTTTAGATTTCATCGACATAGAGATGAGGGATGACAGGAGAGTGACAATCCGACACTTTTCAACAGTTTTGTTTTCTGGAAATGTCATTGAAAGCCCACCAAGAAGCTCTGGGAGGATAACAAAGGGTTTCACAGATGAAACAAAACAAGTCCCACTTGGATTGCAACTTTCCAGGGTTTGAAGTGTAAAGTAAGAACAACATGGAGAGCTGTAATAAAGTATTAAGGAAGTGGTAGCATGTGAATTCATTCATTTAATTTCATGCCTAAGGGGGAGAGACAGGTACGTTGGTGTTTGGAAATTTAGGCTCATCCTCCTAAGTCCTAAGTAATTTTCATAGATAAATACATTCCTCTCTCTCTCTTTTACAAACTACAACTTTTTGGAGGACAATGTTGGAGACTTACAAAGACTTATAAATAATTATTCGCGGCTTGTGATTAAGTTGAACGCTATTACAATGGAGGCATGAACAAGCTAATAGGAAGATAGAAGTTCTTGTAAATCTTGGCCATCAATACTTTTGAAATCGATGGTGTTCAAGAAACAATCTAAATCACTGTCAACTCCAGAAGAAGAAGGCCCGGCGAATTTTTTCCCCTTTTGCGATTTCTCTTTGTTGTTCTGCAGAGTCGTTTTTATATCTTTGGAAGTTCCACTTTGTTGATGGGGATGGTGGAACTGGTGGTCATTTCTGAGCTTTGGTGACGACGGGCTTTTTTGTCCCAACTTCTTATCCTCCGGCACATGGACATGACGATCTACAATTTCTCCTAGTCTTCGTTCCAAAAATAAAGCTTTCGGATTAAACCCTTTTTGTCCCGTCTCTCCTTTCTTCGTCGTGTTATTAAAGGATTCTTCCATTTTACTTCTAACATTAAAGGAACTTCCTCTCTTTAATGGATGAAATCCGGCAGGCCCAACTGAACTTTGAGACTTTTGCAGACCAGTTGGGCTATTTTTCTTCATATCTGGGTTACTGTGAACCTGACTTTTCTGTCCCTTTTCTTGCTCCTGTTTTTTAAACCAGGCTGCACCGATGTGAACTTTCAAGTCTCGACCCTAACAATTTAACAACAAAAATAGGTTAGAAATGCAAGATTTAGATAAAAACTGATTACCACAAAGATTTGTTTTGAAAAATATTTATGCAACTAACTTAAACCGAAATGTTCAAAATATTAACCCAAGTTCCGCTCTCTTAATACAATTTACGATCATCATTTTTTTCAGTGAGACTGAATAAGAGAAAATTTCATTGTGATTATCAGCAATCAAGACACTGAAAGTGCCAAAAATAAGATGACAAAATCTTAAATACACTCGAATTCTCTTTAGTATTCTAGTCACCAACAGTGGCCAAATACTCAGCGACGAAAGGCAGTGACCCATCGGGTTGAATCTTACTATACTCGCAGTATAAATTAAAATGAAATTGAGCAACAAGGATTCTTACAGAATTGTAGAGGTTCTTCTCCATAAATTTGCATCGTTCTTTGAAGCCCTCATCTTGCTCCGGGTTATGGAAAGGATTACGCTGCTCTTCATTCTCTTGATCTTCCATTTCGTTATTGGATGGGTAGTCATTAAAATTCTGATAGACACTTCTAGGCCTTGCTGGCCTTAAGTGGGTTCTTTCATTTGATAAAGCATTCTCTTCAGACTCTCCATTACTCCAAGCAGGGCTTGTATTTTGACTGGCATGTTTTACAAGAAAAGTACTCATGATGTCACCTATAGGAGTCACTGGCGTCTTCCGTATCCTCAGCTGCATTTCCTCCAATTCCGATCGTTTCTGATAAGTCCCACGAAGGAATGGGCCTGTCATATGACCTAAGTCAGATCTTGACCGTTTCAACTGGACGGAAGCTGGAATTGATTTGTTGTCAGATGTCTCCCTGTCCCTACCGTTTCGACAGGCGGAGAACAATTCACTTGGAGGGACAGGGTTGAGTTTAACCACAGGAATGTTTGCTGAATCTGTTGACCGTTGTTGATTGTAATTGCTTTGAGTTTGCATTAAAGACTCGTAAAACTGGGATCTTCGTCTTTCTCGCTTGGATTGGGCTTCTTCACTGGTTTTTCTTTCCTTCAAAGATTCTTTAGCCTGGAGAAACTGCTTTATTGACAAGCTGTGATGCAATGCTGAGTTGTTTGGATAAGAAACTTGAGTGGCTTCACTCGGTTCGAATTGCTCCCCCTAAAGGTAAATATACTTTAGTAGAAAAAATTTACCAATAGTGTAGGACTATGGGCAAATGGTATCATTAGCTATCAAAAACCTCAGAGCCGTTGTAACTTTTCCTCGGTATTTCCCCCTTGAAGGCATTGTACACTTGCGAGAGGTACTCAATCACTTTTGGAGTATCGGTATCGGTGCATTTTGTCGAATCCTCTCCAGTCATCATCTGAAGTACATTAATTATACAGTAAGGTCAACATATGCATTTAAATGGGGGGTATCATAACGTTTTGCTATCGGCCAGACTCACGATTGAAATCTCGTATTCTTCCTGAAGAACTTCAAAAACTTCCTGATTTGTCAATCCAGAAATGAATTCATTTTCTTCGAAAAGAACAGAATCAATAAGGTCAGGACGGAAACGATTTATCATCGTCGAAAGGGCTTTTCCATTGGTAAACACATCTATGATTTTCTCCACGTTTATCCCAGAACCGAGAAGGTGATTGCTGAACCATTTTAAAATGACGTCTTCGGGTACTGCAAATTAAAAACAAATCAAAACATGAGAAATTGATTTTCCAGTTGACCAACTTTATAATAAATCTAACCGCTATTTACCAAGTCTAGATCTTCGGGATTCTCGCATCGAAATGAAAATATTTGTGATTGCTTCGTCTGAATCATACAGAGACGTGACTTGACGTGGGTTGACGGCTGCTAAATTAATTTTTGGATACCGTGTGATTGGATCGATTGAGTATTGATTGTGATCTTTGCTCAAGTTCTCTTGTGTAGTCTGAGCCAGAAGACGGTAAATCGATTCTCTTTCTGCAAGAACTTCACAAACTGATTTAAGGCCCTTGCCCCATCTCCTTATCATCCAAGCCGTATCTAAGGCCCCTAAAAATCCTCTTCCAAGTCCTGATCCTGTTGGCCAAAATGGCTGCAGAAAATAAAATTGAGTTAAATAAAATTTCCCCATTATTCAACGATTAACTTTTTAATGAAATTGTTCAATTTTCGAGTCGTTTTTGTTACGCACTTACTTCCAGTAATGAGTCGCCAGTGAGTCCCATTAATAGCTTATGACCTTTTCTTTCCAAAACTCTACAAGCATTCTCTGAAGCGTACATCGTAGTAAAGTCAAAAAGTGCGAGGTCAGGCTCTCCTCGATAGGTAAGAGCAAACTGTAGATCAGGAAGTCGATTTTCAGTGGCAAATACTACGGCTTCCATAGTGAAAAGCTGTAATGCCTCTTGGTCAATATTTTCTGGTGAGAGGAGCATTTCTGGATCCGCGAAATCCTTAATATCGTTTCATCACCCAAAGGAACAGATTTTAATAATTTATTGCTACGATAAAAAATAATGCTATCCATAAGCTAATTTATACCTGGTAGAGAACTCCCTTTTTCAAAAGACTGTGTTTCGTTGGTGTCATCACAAAGTAATGTGTCTCGTCTTTGTAGTACACAATATTTTCTAGTGAAATTCCCATAGCCTCTTCCATTCCTTGGAAAAACTCTTGCTTGAAAATATAACTAACTCCACTAATTTCTTGGACCCTGGCCTCAGCCTCTGTATGGTGGTTAACGAAGTTGGCAGTGATAGCTATTGCCAATTTTGCTCGGAGGGCTTTCCTCCGAAAGCCTGGTAAAGTATTTCGTCTCCCATCTGCTCCAATGACAACATCAAAATGAAAATGAGACACGGGGTGCTCCTTAGGATGAACGAATGCCTTCCAGCCTAAATCTGCTTCCTCTTCTGGCTCAATGAGTCCCTCGAAGGATACATTTTCATGGAACTCTACTCCGAGAAGAAGAGCTATCTTCAAGAGGATACATTGAAGCTGACGTATACTAATGTGATCAATTGAGCCCGCACAGAATTTCCCGTGAAACAACTTGGCACCAAGATTCCGTAAATCTGTGATTGTAAATGGCCACAGGTGAAGAACGTTGTTTCGAGAAAAACTCTCACGTTTCTCGATTAAGACTGTTTTTGCTCCAAGAAGTTGAGCTTCAATTGCAGAACGGATTCCACAAGGCCCTCCTCCAATTATAAGTACCTATTTTCATTAGATAATGATCGAAGCTTCAAATTCATTCATGAGTTGTATGTGTATGTAATTAGCAGTTTGTTTCTTGAAAAAAGTTACCCTCGTATCTGAGCAAAACCTTCCTCTGCCGTAGCATGGTTGAGATGCCCGTTTCTCAAGCTTTGTCCATAACTCACCAGCTCTCCAGGATGGAATCTTGGCCTAAATCCATCCGCAGAATCATTAAAATGTCATTTTACATTAGGTACGTATATGCATTCGTGTAATTTAGAATATATAAACGAACTGTTACCTTAAGTTTGGGGTAAAAATCTTGATAATTTGTTGAAGTCAACTTGCAAGCTTGACAAAGCTTGCGAAAATTGATGACAATCTCTTTCATTGTGCTGGCATTACAAAACTTGTCGAAGATATCACATGCTAATGCTTGATCATAGCACGTAGTTCGTCGGACAGACATGGCTTGTCCGTCTTAATTCCAACCACCGGATTCTTATAGGCCACTTTGATTCTCCAAATCGCTGGATAAAATTTTCCGTATTATAAAATGGGAAACTTTTGTGGTCACTAAATCCAGATTGCGGAGGCTGTTAGAGGGGGCAAGCTTCAGCAACGGTTTTGATCACGAACCTTTCGGTAAAGCTTGGAATATATTATTAAAATTTGAAAGTTCGTTATGTGCAAGCACTAACTTATTGTGTAAGTTCTCCGCAGCACGCACGCTTTACGGATTAATATGCAGCAGATTTCGAAGCATAAGTTAGTAATAAGGAGATGAAATGAAGTGCCAGAAATTTTGGCGAATCACATCTATTTCTGCAAAAAGTTATGTATGCTGTTAAGTGGATATTTACTAGTTTAACTTCGTTTTCCCTTTACAATGTTTACACATGAAGCTGAAGGAAGCAAATGGAAGGCCTCATTTCTTTTACTTAGGAGTTCAGAGTAACCGGATTTGCATGATATGCGATGAGAAGGATTGAAAGATTGCCAAATTCTCATAAATGGCAAAGTAAACACCCTCTGGTCCCTAATACCAGGATGTCGCTGGATTGGCTTCCCGTATTTCCCCTTTCTTCATCCAATACCAAATTTGCACACTTTATAAATAGAACCCGCTTTGTGACATTGAAGAAAAAAATTGGATTGTATAATTTCTAAACTTTGTTTCTCTCTTTGTCTGAGCATATGGGTATGAACTATGAAGCCAGACCAAAAAATATCATACGTAGTTAGGACAGCTGCGTATGTTTTACAAAGAAGGAATCTTACATTGCTTTGAGTGGTTTCGATTGTTTATTCAAATAAATTAAACCGGATCAATGCACTTGCACATTAAATTGTGCTAAGGCCGAAGAAATGTGTCAAACTTTTGCTGTGCTTGCTGGGTGTTTTTTGAGCTTGGATGTCTAGCACATTCTCAGATCCTCATTTCATATCTTTTTGCACAATTTTCCTGTCAACCGAAAACTTGTTGATGATTTAAAAAATAAATGTAATATTTAACTTGAACACATGGAATTTGATATACAACCATCAACCAGAAGTTGAGCAAGAGTAGCTGCTTATTGTAAGGCCTTATGGGATCGGTCTGTTTCAGTTTTTATGCTTTATAGAGATCTATTTTTGATGGGGTTTGGTATGATTAAACCTTTCAAAACAAGCATTTCGTCACAAATAGCAAACGGGTCTCTCTCAAAGGAATAATTAGACGGGTTAAGCCAGGAGCAGTGAAATAAACATTGTTTTGATAATAATTTACAAATTGAATTAATTCAACGATCGGTCAAAACCTCTTCATGAACTGGCTATCGAAAATTTTTATTAGGGATTACCTTTACAGCATTGATGTACTAAGTATGTTTAAAAAAAATTAAGAAATATATAACAAAATAATTGTTGGGCTTTTAAAATTTAAATTAGCGTTTATAATTGCACACTATAAATATTTTAGATCTATTTATTCCCTAAATGTATACTATGGATAGTTGAGATCTATTTATTCACAATATTTCTGGCTGAAGAGCCTTTTTAGCATCTTTTGTGGTTACAAACTCCATCATTGTTTAGTTAAACACAAATAGCATCTGCAGTTAATATCTATATCTTAATAGCACGTATATTATATTAAAATCAGTATTTATTCATAAACAGAAAATCAGACAAAATCTAGCAAAAACTTCGTCAGAAAAGTTCGATCAGTTTGTCTTTCGCATTATTCATTTTTCTAAAAATTTCTGTTTTCGCTTCTAGTTCTTCTTTCCGTCCACTTTTAAGCAAATGTAAATTTTTGTCTATGGTTTAAAAAAAATTTATTATCGGATATTGCAGGACAAGTCATAAATTTAAATTTGTCATAAAACCCAATTGCTTAACTTACCGGGATGATATATAGCTGACTTTCGTCGAAATGCAGACTCAACCTGAGCCTTAGTAGCATCATGGGAAATCCCAAGTAATCTTCTGTACTCGTCGTATTTGGAAAGTTTCGGCGTGCAGAATTCGTTCTGATTATGTTCCTTATCAGTCGAATTATCCTCATACTTTTGATACTGGTGGTTTTTGAACAAATTTCCTAGCTGCATTTAAAACAATTATTTTATTGTGTACATAAGGGCACCAATAGTATTTAACATTTTGATAAACTATAGATCGTTTTTGCGGCGTTTTAGGAATTAATTACCTCATAATTCTTCCAGCTATATCCAATGAGGAACCATATGGGACTAGTTAAAATTAAAATCTGAACGAAAGTTTCCATATAGTTTCGAATACGACCCTTCGTTATGGTGGGGATATAAAGAAATGATAGTAGCCATGTCAAACTCGTCGTACAGTAGTTGTAAATATCTTCAATTGCACCTACAAGGCTCCAGTCTCTTTCGATCTTTAAAACATATCTAGATATAAATAATTCAATTTTCATTACATGATCATGACTCCTGCCTGGCATATGCGTCAATAGAAAGATTCATACGGTTTTGAATATGCATATTTCTTAAGTTCCAATCCATCTTCCAAGCCAATAAACGAGATGTTAACCTCATATAAATGAGTCAAGTGGGACTGAATAGTCATAGGTTGAGGCTTCACTGAATCATTAGAGTAAATAATCACACCACTATATCCCTGGCGCTGGGCCTGTACAATTTTATAGTGAACATCACAGTCTGTATCGTCAGCTAACAATATCCAACTTGGCTGAAGGATAGCATTCTTCCGGACAGAATGGAGGTCTGGTATAGGAGGTGGATTTATCGAGGTACACGCATCAATTGGATCTGATACTACCAGTAGATGACCCTGGATAGAAAATTGGACAAACACAGTGCACAGATGACGAAATTTCGAATTAATAACAAAAATAAGCTAAAAAGCTTACCTTGCTACTTGCAGAGTTTGAAACATAGTTGAAAGGTAAGAACTCGTGTTCGACAGTGTAAACAATTCCTCTAGTCAATTTGTGATGAACCGTAATTGTACCAAATATGCAACGGGGCATTTGGACCACAACAAGGAAGAATACCAAATACTGGAACTTATAACTACTACATCTGACTAATTTTTGACTCCAGGTTTGCACCATCATGATGTCTTGTTTCGTCGTATTTGCTATTCCTCACGTCCAAGTCCTACGATAAAATCACAAATAAATTCAGAATTTTACTTTAAACTCCAAATTCCACGTTCAGCAAGAGATTATTTTTTGTTTCATACAAATAATTACCAACTTACCAGTAGAATCGATACAAAATCCCAGACTTTTAGACTTTGTAATCAATATGGACACAAGGTAAAATCGAAATAATTTGATATTCGTCTCGAAAGTCAAAAGTCGAATATTTTGACCAAAGGATTTATCATTTTTCGGGAGAGACAAATTAAGTTCTTCGGCTACAGGGCACAGGGCAGGATTAAAGCAAGAGAGCAGAATGTAAAAAAAACTATATCGAGCTAGTTGTTAAATCCATCGTTAATTAATAAATTTAGACATTTAATATTTGATTAGGTATTCGGATTTCGGATTGATTGTGGAAACTTGGAAACATACCAGGCGCAGAGACAGAGTGAAATTCAAACACATTCTTCCGCAACATTCCCGCCGGCCAAGGCTAATCGAGAATTAGTCAATGTCGACACATTCCTCCAAATATGATTTCAATAATTTGGTGTCTGGTAAATTGGACACACTTAGGGGGTCTGCATATAATCTAAATGATAGATTGAATTGCATACTACCAAATTCCTTACTTTTACTGTTCGGAACATGTTTTTAGAAATTTTATATGCAAAACAGGCACCGCCTTTTTATAGGTTTATAACGGTCCAAGTCTGTCCCAGCGGTTCCTGCGGGTTCCCCGATCTATTTGTTTGGCAATAACAGACATACCGGTCCCTGTGGGGACCGCTGGACAGATTTGAACTTTAAAACACTAAACCATTAATTGGCAGGAACCGTTAGGAACGGTCGACATATTTTGGAAATCACAGACATGTTCCCCCCAAAATCCGCTGTTGAAAGGAATTGAATTGCACGAAAAGCAATGCAAACATCTCGTTTTGTTGCAAACAATCTATCCGATAATGGAAATTATATTTAAGAGTAGAAACGATATCTGAGATTTCATCATCTTTATCCTACCTGCCAAATATTAGACTGAACCCCTCCTTTTCATTCTGAGAATTCATTTTTTACTGCAAAAACAGGTTTTTTTCTGAACTGCCAACATTAAAATGAGTTTTTCGGTTACCCTACGACATGATTCAGTCTCCAATTACACATGGATACATTCATATATAACATTCAACATAGGGTACGACGACCATTATTCATTACTTTTTAGAGCTGAATCGAGCTTTGATCAAATTGCCAATAATTAAATACTCCGACAATACTACGAGGATCTTAAAATTTACAAAAACTCGATTCAGTCTTGCTGTTGTCGAGCCATGAGGAGTATAAACGAGACAGGGAAAAATAGTAGAGAAACGTTTTCTCCCAAGTTTTGAGTTCTAGCGCGTTACTAGGATTGGTGGATTTAGGAGAAGAGCGTCCATTGTTGAAAAGGAAGAAGCATGGGATGTAGAGGAGAGAGGTTGTCTCCAGCGAGTAATATTTAATTTGTGTCAATAATTAATTTAGATCATTGTCTTTTTGCAATTAACTTTTGGTATATAATACAGTGTTGAGCGATTTCATAGTTTAAATGTCAAATCCATCTGTATTTGAGTCCTTTATTGATTCATAAGCATTGCATCGAGATTAGTTAGAAATACGAGCTATCGAGATCTCCTAGAATTGTGCTAGGAGTGGTCCTTCATGTGAGAGAAAATACACTTGCAGTGAAAACTAACCGATTATAAAATACATATTATAATATTTAGACTTTTCAAAACTTGGTGAGTTTCATTTTTTTTTAAAGCTTTTAATTTTAGTTTTAAGAATACGTTTTTTTTGTTGATAGACAATGGGTTGTGTCCTCTGCGTTCCAATTACGTACTGCTTAGGGTTTACGGCCTCTGGGATCGCTGCTGGAAGTTGTGCAGCCGGATGTCAGGCCGCAGGAGCGAAAACGTCGCCCTCAGTGTGTTTCTTATCATGCCTGTGCTATTTTATTTTTATTATTTTGGCTTCCTATTTCGTTCTGTGGTATTTTGGAATTCAGCTACCCTCCTGGTTTCCAGTTGGTCCCGAGTAAGTTATTAACGGCGAAGGCTGAGCTTATAGGTACTCAATTCACTACATGATTTATTTTGTAACAGGACGAACGGAACAACGGAGGGACCTTTGACAATGATGCTGACTGGCGGTAGGGGTTTCCGAAATTCCACTATTCTTTGAATGATTGCCGAGTTTTATTCATGGTTTTCGAATATTTGTCTTTAAATTTTCATTGCCAAGCATGTCATTTTTGTGGCCATAATAAAATGCTGTTCAATTCTCACTTTTTTCACTTATTCTTAAATTATATATGTTAGTCCTGGTCTCGAATCAATTATCCTCTATGCTTGTTTCTGAATTTGTACTTGAATAAGGTATACCCTAATTTTAGTAATTTTTATATTACTCGGCAGTACGGATGACGGAGACAACAACTAACTGAGTTTCCTAAAGACCTTGTATAAATACATTTGAAATTACCTAGGTAAATGAAATTTCATTCATAAATTAAATTTTTTCTACAGTTTATTCAAAAAATCAAGACATTTGTAGACATTGGCCTCTTCTCCTTTCACTTTTTGAAAAAAAAGAGAACTTTTAGCCGAAAGTTAGAAAGAATGGAATAGGAATGGATGTAACGTTGCCTACCTCCGGTTATATATTTACAAACGGAAATACAGTGGGTTCTCAGTTGTTGAACAGAAGTTAGAGACAAAAGTCCGGTATCAAGTTGCTGACCTCGAAATTATTTTATATCTAGTTACTCAGATTACTCAGATTACTCAGATAGATGATGAGTTCAAAAACGGCAATGCAATGAACACACATTCGGATTTAGAAATCAGAAGTACCGAAATGGAAAGGGAAAACTGAGACACCGCTGGTCCGACGTGAGTTAAGAAACCGCGAAGCTCGGCTGTGGGATTCGGACTCAATACTCTCGATAGTTTTTACGATTGACGATTTCACAAATTGTCAACCACCGCACCACACACACTGCACTGACAATCAAAATTGGAAATTGGTCTTGCAGAACATGGAAGAATTTCAATAAAACTCAGAATTTTGCTCCATCGATGGTAATTTCTTTACTGCACTGATACCGTAAAATTTCATAAAATTCACATTGAGAGAGGTTGAAAATATTAATAATAACTTAAAACTTGCGTTGTATTTAAGGTCAGGTGAAAGGATTTGAGTATTAGAAGACAATAAATTCTGTAATTTCTTAGAAAATTGTTTGAATTTTTGGGGAATCGATAATGAGGCTCTTTTTCTTCAACATACGTCGCCGTAAGTTCCATACTTTATTGGAAGCCGGTGGCAGTCGTATTCTTCCCATTTCTCCAAATGTATCTTGCGTTAAAGCGTCGAAAAAGTTTTCATCAGTCCCATCAATGCCTTCTCCAGATATGCCGAAAGCTTATGAACCTAACTTGGTTGAAGAAAAGATTCTCAAGAAATGGGCCAGTCGAAAATCCAAGAAGAACAAAAATGCTCCAGTTTTCAGAATGATTCTTCCACCTCCAAATGTCACAGGAAAGCTTCATTTAGGCCATTCTCTGACCTTGGCTATTGAAGATACTATTGCCAGATGGTAATGCCAAATTTCAATTGCTGGGCATGTTTAAGCATTAGTCACTTAACCACAGACATTGTACATTGTGTAACTTGTGTACCAAGTATTTGGTACAGCGTGGGTACGGTCTTGGATTTATTTTAAATTATTTTGAATAGGAAAGTCATGAAAGGGTTTGAGGTGCAATGGATTCCAGGATTTGATCACGCCGGCATTGCTACAAATTCAGTCGTAACTAGGAAATTGCTCAAAGCCTCTCCAAATGGCTCTACAGATGTACTGCTGGAGCTCCAGAAGTTTGCGAATGAAAATTTAAGATGCATACGAGAACAGCTTCTGTCTATGGGGACCATATTAGATTGGGATTCAACGTATTATACCATGGACAATGTAATTAAATTTCAAGTATCATTATTGAAATTGTAGATATAGATTTATATATTTTACTAACCATTTTTGTTACAGAACCATTCTCAAACAGTTCGGGAAGCATTTGTTCAATTGTTTGACTCAGGACTTATCAGACGAGGAGATGGAATAGTTAACTGGTCTGGTGTACTTAGTTCATCTGTTGCTGATGTAGAGGTAGATAAAATAGACTTCAAAGGAAGAACTACAATCAAAGTTCCAGGATATGATAAACCTATTGAATTCGGCGTCTTGTACTACTGTGCTTACTCTATTGCAAATTCTAGTACGTGTAAATCAATTTTTGTATCAGTACTATCATTTTGTTACATTACATACCTTGAAGAAAAAATTCTATTTTTTGATTTAGGTGAAAGCTTAATTGTAGCCACATCCAGGCCGGAAACAATGTTTGGAGATGTTGCTCTTGCAGTAAACCCTGGAGATTCTAGATACGCGAAATTCATTGGGATGAATGCGATCAATCCTGTTACACTACGTTCTATACCAATCATAGGAGACACTAGAGTTAAGACTGATTTTGGCTCTGGTAATTTTGCTTTTAATTCTTTTGTATCACAACACAATCACGAAAATTAAAGTACAAGTAATTTTACAGGGATTTTAAAAGTTACCCCTGCACATGATAAACTAGACTTCGCAGTGGGACAATCTCATAATCTTGAAAATGTAAATGTTTTTACGAAGGACGGATTTCTTAATGACAAAGCCGGAAGTTTTAAGGTCTGAGTTTCTCCGTGTACTGTATATGATGTTATCTCAAACAATATTGTTAAAAAAGTTTTCTATATTACATATTGTGACTGGATACCAACAGGGTTTGGGTCGGTTCACTGCTAGATCTGCAGTACTGGAATATCTTCAGAAACATGATAGTTTAAAAAGTTCTAAAGCTTATGCAGGAGCTATTGGATTATGTAGCAGAACAGGAGATGTTATAGAGCCTCGAATATTACCACATTGGTTCCTACAGACTAGAACCCTCACCGAAAAATTCGTAGAAAATATTAAAAATGGTCAGGTTTTAATTGTTCCTGATAACCATTGCCAAAGTTTGTTGAGTCAGCTAGCTGAGTGTCAGTAAGTGCATGTTTGGATAATTTATAATTTTAAAGTTATTTTGTCAAAAAGTAACCAGTGTCTAATTTTTGGACAGAGATTGGTGCCTTTCTCGTCAGATTCCATGGGGTCATAATATTCCGGTTTATTGTCATTCAAAATTTCCGGATAAGTGGGTATCAGCAATAGATTTGAAGGTAAATCTGTATTCTCGTAATACAATAGTGTGTAAAATTTAAATAATATATCTTAACTTCATGCAAATTATTGCAGGGAGCTAAGAAAAAACTAGAAAGTAAATTACAAATTACGATTCACGATGACTCAGAGATTATTCAGGATTCGGATGTCCTAGACACTTGGTTCAGTTCTGCATTGATCCCGATTTCACTTTCTGGATGGCCAGATTCTGAAGTAAGAGTTAATTTAAATTTTTTATAAATGAAATCTGTTTGAATTGTAGCTGAATCTGTTTGTGTAACTTAATCAAGGAGCTGAAAAAGATCTCTTTGATGGAAACTGGAAATGATATTCTGCTTTTCTGGGTTTGGAGAATGGCGATTGTTACATTAGGCCTTATGAATAAATTACCATTTGATCATGTTCTTCTGCATGGAATGGTGACTGATCATTACGGAAGAAAAATGTCCAAGTCTAAAGGGAATGTCATAGATCCTATGGTTGTCGTAAATGGGATCTCATTTCAAGTAAGTTGGTTTTGTCAGTGCATGTGTAAGGCATAAATATACCTTGAACATTTTTTAAACTGTAGGACTTGATGAGCGATGCCAAAACTAGTCTTGACTCAGGAGATTTAGCACCAACTGAATACGATTTGAGGGTGGCAGCGTTGAAGAAAGATTACCCGGAAGGATTTAAAGCAAGTGGAACTGACGCTTTAAGATTTTCTCTTTTGTCACAAGATATATTTAGTAAGTTATGTTTATATGAGTTCAGTTTGTTCCATTGAAATACCTAAATCAAATCGGTTTATAGCTCAAGAAATTAAAATGGACATTACGTACCTTGAAAATTGTCGACATTTTACCAATAAAATGTGGCAAGCTCTAAGATTCTACAAGATTTACGCTGATGAAGTTATCGACCATGCTGAGGAAGTTGCCAAACCCAAAAATATTATTTCAGATTCTACAGATATAGCAGATCAATGGCTGTTAGCATGTCTGTATGACTTCGCGTCCAATGCAGAACAACACCTTGACAAAGCCCGATTTCATCTGTATGCGGAAGCTGTCAGGAAGTTCTTTTATCAACAACTCTGTGACGTTTATATTGTGAGCTAGCAAACCACTTAATCTTCTTTATACTATGGTAACAACAGCAATTTAAACGGTGGTAAATTTTGATGTTTCAGGAGCTGGTTAAAAATGATCTGAAATCTGGTGTAAATGTAGAGCAGCATCTTTCAGTAATGCGATATGCTATAGGCACGGGTCTTAAAATCATTCACCCTCTGATGCCATTCGTCTCAGAAGAACTGTGGTCACACTTAACCGCCAACAATCAAGGCTTATTGATTGATCAAGAATTTCCATCAACAGAAGACTTAGAAGAGTTTCGAAATCTCAAAGTTAATGAACTAATCAACAAAACGATGAAAATTATTAAAGAAATCCGTTCGGCAAAGAACAGAGTGGGAATGAAGTCGAAAGACACACCTGTTATGTTCTTAGAAATCCCGTCGAGCGGCAACAACGACATTCTACAAATGATCTCAAATATTGAAACCCTTTCGCGAAGTGAGGTTCGTTTCGACGGCCCCCCATCTGCCGAAAAAAGAAGCTTCTTAAGTATTTTATTTGATCTTGATGGTCAGAGTTGCAAAATTTCAACCGCCAAGGTTTTTTTACTTGATCAAAACTGTTGAATGTGTGAATATAAAGGATGATTTGAAAGGAAAATTTTAATTCTAGGGGGACATAATGAGCTACTCTTCGGTTGACAAAGACAAAATTTTAAAATTAAGAAATAAATTAGCAAAATTGAAACAGCAGTATAATAATTCATCCTTTCAACTGCATGCTCCGATCGCGGGGAAAGAAAAACTTCGTAAGAAGGTATGGATAACTCTCTAAAGAATTCCCTCTATTTGTTTCGCTCAATTTGATATTAATTTGGTTTTTACGCTTTCTAGATAGAAGTCATGCAGAGCCTATTAAATGAATATGATCCTTCTCCACAGCAAGACAGTCAAAGCCCTCCAACTCCTAGTCATCCATAGCTCAAGTAAATGATATCAAAATTAATTTGTATGGCATTTACATTACATTCTTCGTTAGTTATTAAAGATTCGATGTTATTCAACCAATTATCCAATGACAGACTTTCAATAATAATCTTGTTATTGGATAATTGAAATAGATTTTAAAATACAAACTGTTACTGAAATATTACCATAATTACGTATATCTGTGCAGTTTTTCGTGTAGGCACGTTTACCACAGAAATATGATTTTGAAAGTAGTTTAGGGTTGTTATGTTTCTTGTCAGTAGGGAGTTAGACTTACATTTGCTTGAATAGTAGCTTTTAAAATCCATCCTACATAAAAATCTCTATCATAATTATTGTTTTTAGTGAACGTATTTAAAATTCAACGTAAACCAGATTAATCTATTATTTTCTAACGGAAGACGTTTCTAAAAAGTTGTTGAGTCATTAGCACCATTCACATTTGCAGGCTCCTGAGGATCCACCGGCTTCGGTTCTCGATTAAGCTTTTTCAGCAACGTTGTTTTTTCCTTTTCTAGAGCTTGATACAGGCTTGTCATTTTCATCAAGTTTTCAGTGACCTTGCTGACTTCATACTGAAGGACTTCGTGGTTTTTAGTAATTCCAATAAGTTCGCAGTTATTAATTTCCCACTTCTTTTGCCAACCCAATGTTTCCCCTTCAAGATCTTTGGTTCTCTTCCCAACCTTTGTAATGCAGATGACGGAGTTACAAAAAATTTCGAAACCATGATTGCAAGTAAAATTCTAAATAGCATCTCTTATACGATACAAATGTCATACCGTTTCCATTTCCCCAGTGAAAGAATTGTAGGCTGAGTTGGTTTGAAGCAAAGAACCCTGAAGACCTGTGAACTTCTCATCATAACCTTGAAGCATTTGCCGAAGCTCAAGTTCTAGTTCTTTTGCATTTTTCATTTGATGACGATTTTCGACAAGAGTATTTGCAAGCTTGTGCATCTCTCCATATGTTTGTTCTCTTTCTGTAGCAGATTTCAATCTCAATTGGGCCAATTCTGTTTTGGTTTTGATCAGATCATTGTGCGCATCTTGAAGGTCCTTGGTGAGTTCCTAGGAAAAGTTTGACGTGTGCACTTATTTAATTTTTGAGTTTGACCTTTGGAGGGATAGGGACATTAAATCAGAAGTAAAATAGAATGTATTTTATATACGCCTACCTCATGCTTGTCATCGTATTGCTGCTTGAGCCCGGCGACTTGTCCCGTTAAGTCAACATTGTGCTGCTTCGCCTAAAACATAGTTAATTTGTAATGGTCTATAAGTTGAATGGTTTAGATAAATTCAAATTAATACCTTCAAACTTTCACTCATAATGTCGCTCAGTTGCTGGTTCACATTTTCCATGAGGTGCATATTATCTGAGACTTCTCGGGCTAGTTGATTCCCTTGTCCTTCTGCCTGTCCGATTTGCGATGAGCTTTCATCCTGCAGTAAAACAAGCTGCGATTGAGGTGTCATCATCAACTAATTTTTGAATAAAATTTATAAACCTTAATCTCCTGGGTCTGTTTCTGCAGAACCTTGCATAAAGAGTCCAACCGTTCACGCATTTTGATGGACCGCGTGAAATCCGCCTGCATTTTATTGAACGTCACCTCAAGCTCTTTTAGTTGAGCCTGTAGAAGTACGCAGTGGAGTTTTTTTAACAACATTAAATGCCTTTATTTAAATGTAATCATTCTAACTACGTATACCTTAAGACTGACGTTATCGGCCAATAAGGATTTCTCCCTATCAGACAATTTTAGATTCTCCCCTGCTCCACTCATTTTAATAAAGCCAAACTGAAACAATTAAGAAATTAAAGTTATTGCAAATAAGCAAACGAGAACCCAGTTCGTACCACAACCGCTGAAAAAAGCAACTTGAGTTCTAGTCTTCGGGTATTTCTACCGGAGTTCGGGGATTTCCAGTGGGGGCCACTCCAATCCGGGTGTTTTGATGTTTTTAGGAGTATTTTTACACTCATTATGCATGGATGAATGTATCATGAGACCATATTCCTTACGGAAGTAAGTATGTAAAGTGACACGGAAGCGTGCTAATCATAAGTGCTGTTTTTGCTCGGAGTTAAGCATCAAACGTGAACTTCTGATTTATTTTCAGATATGGTTGTCGATTAAGATTTTACAATTTGCAAATAACTAATGTTCATTCAGCAGTTACATCTTGTTTTGATGAATCACGTTTACCCCAACATCCTCAAATTCTTTTTTCGAAATTAACATTCTGCCGAAATTTGACAATGATCCCAATACTGATCCACCTCTCCATGTGGCATATTTCCTTGCCGGGTCGGCAATGATTTTTATCTTTGCCTTGGGAGGAACAAGGGCTGTAATTTCATTCGTTAATCTTTCAACAAATCCTGGAAATAGTGTAGACCCTCCACTCAAAACAATATTTCCATAGAGGTCTTTCCGAATGTCCATGTTCGTCTTCATAATTGACTTGTACAGCATTTCATGAACTCCAGGCTTGTCACTCTCATCTATTAAGGATGGATTGAACAGAAGCTCCGAGCATTTAAATCTTTCATCTCCAAGCGCAATAGTTTCCCCATCCGGTAATTGGAATGTACCACCCTCTGAACGACTCGCCAACTCGTCTGTAAGGTTACTCGACACGTGACAAACATTCTCCTTGATGAACCTGACTATCTCGAGAGATTTTGGTCCTTGACCTTTTTGCAGTAGTAAGCTCGAAAGAAGATGGGTTACATCTCTACCTCCAAGGTCAATTCTGTTCGAAGCGTCCGTTATGGGGTATCCTGCATAATTTTGTTTAAATATGATTGAAATATGATTTTGTCCTTCGCCTTCACTCCTAGTAATTTCAGATGCGTTTTAAAAAAATCAAAATCAAAATCTAGTACCTCCCCATACTGGAACGGATTGTATAACACCGTCTCCACAATCAAGTACTACTCCAGTGGTCAATCCAGCCGAGTATAGAGGAAGGATGGTAGACTGTGACACAAAAATTGCTGGGAAGTTGAACTTCTCAAACAAAATTTGAGCCATTTTCTCCCGATTCGGTTTTGGATTTGACATGGCCTCAGTAATGAGCAAGTTTACCTCTTGGGGGTTGATTTCTAACCCTTTGGAAAATGTATACTCCCACACAGCTTCCATGCTATCCCAATTTTTGATAACTCCGTGCTCCATTGGGTACGTAAGTTTAAGTCCTTCGGAATCATTAGATTGGACGAAGTTGGTATAATTTTTTGGATCAGAAAACTTGGTAAAATTTACACTTTTGATGAAACTAGCTCCAGTGCCGGTGAAATTTGAGAACACGGAAATGGGATCATCCTCTCCAGCGAAACCAGCAAATATTGTTCCAGTTCCATTGTCCACGACTATTGTTGTATCTTGAGACATTTTTCTTGGATAAAAACTACTAGTTGCTAGTCTGGGTCGTCGTATTCATAAAAATAGCCAGCCCGTATTCGAATTAAATGTTATTTGTTCATTGTAAGTATATGCGAAAACAAAATTTAAATGGGTGAAGGGTGTTGGACCTACAATATACTTATGTCATATAATGCAATGGCAATGGTTTTATATTATGTATCTGTGTCTGAAGAATCCATGATGATTCATAATCCAATGTCACTCAACCGAGCATTTATCTCTCCCTGTTTATCAAGCTTCGGGATTAATCTGAATGATATGATACTCAAGTCTACAATTGCAAAGGAGTGGAAACCAAGGACAGGAGAGGACAGTTAATATTTAATATCTGTTCCACACTAGGGAACGCAATAAATGTTGACAGATATAACATTAAATCTTATATGAGAATAAATATAAAAGGGTTTCATCTGTCCATCTCTTCTCTTTTAGTCAGTGTTAAATAAATTAGTTATACGAGCTATGAGATGAATGTAATAGGATACAGACAATTAAATACTCTCCTAATCAACTTGCC
Organism: Agrenia bidenticulata; assembly: GCA_034694785.1. NCBI lineage: Eukaryota > Metazoa > Arthropoda > Collembola > Entomobryomorpha > Isotomidae > Agrenia > Agrenia bidenticulata. The sequence goes on along the minus strand of JAQFYM010000154.1, from coordinate 59,745 downwards.
TGATTAGATTTTAGTCTCTGTAATGTAATCTTCATTTGGTATCGGGTATAATTTACAGCTTTAACCAAACGCATTCGTAAACCACAACAAAACAAAAGAATACGTGATTGAATCTTAAAAGTCTCTAAGGCTTCTTGAGACAACTCACCACGTTCAAAATTAAATGACAACAACAACAGAATGTACTTAAGTATGTGAAAATTTCCTCCAACTCCTTAAACTACACACGCATTACGGAGGCCGATAAAATCGGATGCACACACGTATGTGTATCTATTGCTAATGTTATCTTTAATATGATATATTATGGCTTTTTTGATGGTTTTAAGTTGTAACAAAGAGCTTTTCAAGATGCGAGCATACAGCTTACAGCATCTCAGAGTGCACGGTGCAGGCCATTAGTTTCACTTTCTCACTAATTTTGACCAAACTGCATTCGAAGAATTTCTATTAATCTTTCCGCATGATTCATTTCAACAAGATGAAATTACGGCAAAAACACATGTAGGAAGAACGAAATCTTGCTTCCCAATTTCCTCAGTCATCCAGACACTGATTTAGCATATTTTTTATCTCAAACGCTGTATTATCTCATGTTTGAAAAAAGCATTGCACTAAAATCATTCTTTCAGTAAATGGACAAATACATATGCAAACTCAATTACTTTTTTTTATATTAGAATTAGAAAACAATAATAATCAACTCCCTCAGGAATTGACTAGTATTTTCGTTTACACTTCGGGCTGAAGCTCGTTGTCTCCTGCAAAAAAAATATTTGATGAGAATGCAAATCAATATAAAATTGGTGTGGATTATGTACACTACGTGTGGCTTAGGGGTGTTTTAGTGATTAGAAGTGATAATACTTGTTACAATTAGGAACGTGAGGTTGGATTGAATACCCTTCCCAATTTATTTACAAAGTTATTTATGAAAAGGAATGTATAGCTTGGATTCCCTTCACCTCTGCAATTCGATCGTGTCTATCAAAATGTGCTTGCCAATCAATACTAAAGACAAATAAAAGAGAAGTTAACTCCTGAAATCCCTGTCATTTCAACAACATAAACCTTGCTTGGTGTATGCAGACATTAAATATTTAATCTTGATTACTCATCAAACTAAACTTCTCCTTGCCCACACTAAATATATATTGTCATAAATATTAACAGCATGTATATAAAGCTAAGATTTAAATTTCATTAGTAGATAATAAATAGGCTCTGGACAATTCCGATCCAATAGTCTACAAAACAAACGCATAGGCTCCTTGTGGCTGCATTTAATTTTTATATTTGCAAATTCGCTTCAATTTTTCATACCCACATTATCATGGGAAGGTTTGTAAATATCTTCTTAATTGTCTTTATTATCATACTAAATTTTTTTGGAGATTAAGTTAATTTTTTCCCATATTTGTAGTAACAATGCGAATCTAAAGATCGGGAAGCAGAATAAGACGCTTGTATTGTTACTAGCCGTTACTGGAATACTTGCTGCTGGCTTACTTATTTCCACAATTATTCTTGGCGTGAAATTAAAAGGTGAGTTACAAACTATGTTTAGTATAATTATTTCGGAACATATAAATCTTTAAAAGATTTTTGATATCATTGATTGGTTATTTTTGTTTACAAACTGTTCTTTTCTACCTTTCCAACGCATAGACAAGTCAGATGAAATTAGAAATAACACATCCACATTAGTTTGCAATACTGAAGAGTGTGTAAAAGCTTCAGGAGACATACTAAAGGCTATGGATAGAACAGTTAACCCTTGTGACGATTTTTATGAATTTTCCTGTGGTAACTGGGTTAAAAATCATCCAATACCTGACTCGGCTTCTTCTTGGAATCAGTTTAATGTCTTAAGAGAACAGCTCATTAGAAAAATTCGGGGTTTGTAAATTTTGTTTCATTTAATTATTTTGGCATCAATTTATTGAAAGCTGATTTGTTGGGTTTTCTCTATTTAATCATTAGGGATAGTGGAAACTGAAATAAGTTCAAATGAACCTGCACCTGTGAAGTTTGGGAAACTGTTTTACAAAAGCTGTTTCAATCAAAGTAATATTAATTTTATATTCCCACTACGAGCCCCTTAATATTAAAGCCTTCATATTTTTAGACATTACAGACCAATCTGTATTGAAAGACCTTATCGAGAAGATTTTGAAGGTTGGTGATACCTCCAGTAATATTGGGAAAAAGTTGGGGGAATTACGCCGTCGGGCCACAGGGAATTTTTTGGCAACAATTTACGTTGAACTGGATGAAAAAGATACTTCCAAGTACATCATTTATGTAAGAATTCAATAATTTACAAATTCAAATATTTAGTATGAAAATTTAAATCTTTAACTGTGATAAAAACTGGGAAAATTAATTATGTTTCAGCTCGACCAACCCAGTTTGGGGTTAAACAGGGCGTTTTTAACAGTTACTGACCATGCTAATAAAAAAGCTTACAGGGAATTAATAGCTTCTTCATGGTCTCTCATGTATCCTGAAGAATCCACTATAAATACAACTGAGCTTGCTGAAAATATTGTAACGTTTGAAACTGAAATAGCTACGGTTAGTTCCGCTGATACGATGAGTAACCTTGAAAGATGATAGACTTCTAACTTTAAATCGATAAATTTAAATATTAAATAGATAAGCACTGCTCCTGAAGAGAGGAGGAACCGTACTGGACTTTACAATTTGATGAACCTCGCCCAACTTGGAGACCATACAGCCAATGCAACCGTGAGAATTTAGCCATATAAACGATCATTTTAGAAGTTAAAAGTTCAAGAGTATCTTAGAATGTTTGTTTAAAAATAGATGATTAATTGGGAAGAATACATAGCAGAAGTTTTCAAAGACGTTGTTCAAAGTCATCAAGTGCATTTGGGGCATTTACCAAGCCTATCAATTGTCGTAAGGGATATGAAATATTTCCAAGAATTTGGTCACGTATTGAGTAAATACATCGGGGATGATCCGAATATTCTGGGTAAATTAGATTAATTTGTGTCTAAGCTGCAAATATTTTTAAGAAAAATAATTCACAACGTATCTTTCGAATTGTTTACAGTAAACTATTTAAGATGGAGGATAATTTTGACCTACGGGAATGATGTTAGTTCGAAACTCAGAGATGTTTTTTTTGAATACACCAAAAAAACACAAGGCACCCACTACCCTGCCCCAAGGTTTGAAAAAAATCAGGAACTCATAATTACCCAATCGAAAATATTTTCATTTTTGACATTTTTCATCAAAATTGAAATTGACAATCGTGTATTGTTTCGCACATCAAGGTGGCAAGTATGCTCTGATCGTGCAAATTCAGCTTTCGGTATGGCAATTAGTTACCATTACGTACAAGAGGTTTTCAGTGGAAATTTCAGTTCTCAGGTATTTGAATCTTTTAAAATCGTTTGGGACAACAACATTCTCAATGAAATCTTTTAATACAGATGACAGAAATGATTGAAAATATTCAAGAGTCCTTCTCTGGTATTATTGACGAAGTAGAATGGATTGGAAGTACAGAAACAAGATCAAAAGCTAAAGAAAAGGCACAGCAGATGATGACATTCATAGGGTTTCCAAAATGGCTTGTTAGCAATACCACTGCGCTAGTTTCATATTATCAAGGAGTAAGACAGATTCTAACATTTCTTACTATAGGAACTTTGAATCATTTCTTTTATTTGTATGTGTCGATATGAAAGCATTTATTTAATAATTTGAAATTTAAACAGCTCGAGCTAAATTCCTCAATGAATTACTTCGACAGTTTCCTCAAAGTTTCAAATTGGAAGAACATGCAAAGTTTAAGAAATATAAAGGAGTCAAAGGATAGAAACAAGTATGGGTTCCGGTTATTCCAGAACATATCCGCTTTAACGTATTTGCAATAATTAACTGGATAATAGCAAATTAAATTACGACTTTTTAATTATAGATGGATTACAGACCCTACAGTTGTTAATGCATTTTATTCTTCAACTTACAACTCTATTAGTAAGCAATATTCAATATACAACTTATACAACGAAGTTTATGAATTCTAAAAAAATGAATGAACTGAAATGTTTTTAAATGACCGCATAATTTTTTTAGGTTTTCCAGCTGGAATTCTTCAGCCCCCATTCTACTTCACTGGAAAGCCGATACAGTAATTCTTTAATTTTCCATCCTAATCTAAATTTAAAAAGATTTCTAGCAGGAATTTTAAATCTTCTTAGGGCCTTGAATTACGGAGCAGTTGGGATGGTAATTGGTCACGAGATTAGTCATGGATTTGATGACAGAGGTATGCAATTTAAGATAATAGCTTGCATATCAATTTAAAACGTTTCCGGGTTGACCGTTTAAAAAATAAATTGTCCCTTAATTGGTAATTGTAAAATCCAGGGCGACAAAGTGATGGAAATGGCAACTTAATCGATTGGTGGGATAAGGCGACAGTAAATCAGTACATTGAGCGGGCTAATTGCTTTATCAATCAGTATTCCAATTATTCGGTGGCAGAAAATCTGACGGTAGCAGGATTTTACTAAATAATTAAAACATAAATTTTCAATCCTATATAAAATTTTCTTAAAACTGACGATTAACAAAATTAGATAAATGGGAACAATACTCTTGGAGAAAATATTGCTGATAACGGGGGCTTACGCCAGTCCTTTATAGCGTACCAGTCCTTTGTTGAGAAGAATGGACCTGAGCCCAAGCTTCCAGGAATGGAATATACTCCGGAACAGCTATTTTTCATTGCCTTTTCTCAGGTTAGACCACTTTGTATTCCAATTGGAGAATTGATTGAATTTAACATCGCTTAACTTGATTTATTTTGCGTGTGTGGGCTTATAGATTTGGTGTGGGAGCTATACACCACAGGGAATGGAATCGCAAATTCGCACTGGAGCACACAGTCCTAATCGATTCCGTGTTAAAGGTGTTCTGGAAAATTCTTTAGAATTTGCTAACACGTGGAATTGCCCTCGCCCGGATCCTCAAAAGGTTTGCCGTCTTTGGTGATGACCTGTAACAATCCAGTTAATCAATTGATTCAATAGGATTTAGTTTTGTTGTAGCTTTGAATTCATAAATGTTAATTACTTTCTAAGTATTACTGTACAGAACCTAATTATGGAGAAAGCAAGCTCCTGTGCCTTTGTGTGTGATATATATTTCTATGTAAAACCATATACTGCAGACTGATATTTTAGAAAATCGTTTTATAAAATATGTGATTTCTACTTGACTTATGCTAATGTCGAAAAGTCTTTTAGATTAAAGATACCCATTTAAACAATCCTTATTCTTAAACTCTAGACAATTTAAAAACACTCATGCATGCTTTACTATAATTGCTAATCATTGATGACGAAAGACGATGACTCAACCGGAATTACCTTCCAGCAAATACATATCACACATTAATCTAAACGTGCCCAGGAATACAAACTGATCACAATCAGCCAACACGAGAGAAAGGTTGATTCCCTGAAATTTTTGTCCTTGTTAATTGCCATAAGCCTCACAAGCGTACCATGAGAATATTGAACTAATTAATCCTGGTCACTGATCAACTCTGATCATAAATATTAATTGAATTTTAGTTTGGATTTATTGATCCGCTCTAGCTAGAGATGAATATTGGATGACCCATTTAGCCATTTCTTTAAGAAAATTATGCAGGCCTTCTGCCAACTAAATTAGCAATACGTGCATTATGTGGACTATTTCCGTCTTACAATGAATTACGCCTCGTATCACCACTCACGATGCTATCAGCTTTTCATGCATTTGAAGTTGAGTCTTTCGCATTACTAACCTTTGACTGCTCTAAAACGGTCTTTGAATTTTTTTTTATTATTCCATCCACAGAACAGTTTTGCAATTTTTATTCAGAATGGAAAGGTTTGTAAATTTATTACAAGCATATGTTTTTAGTGATCGTAGTGAAAGCTGAATCAACCGATTAGTGATCTTTGTCTAGACGTCTAGACATCTTAATTCTTATAGAAAGAAGATGCGTGCTAATTTCTTCAGTATTTTGAGATCTCGTAACTTTTAGCGTTGAAATTAGCGTTTAAAATGTAATATCTGTGTTAGACTGATTAATCAAATTCAATATTGTTCCACAGCTCAACATCTAGAATATCGTTTGGTAATGGAAAAGAGAAAATACTTGCAATCGTATTAGCCGTCGTTGGGTTACTTGCGACGGGTTTCATAATTTCTACAATCATCCTCGGAGTAAAATACAATTACAAAGGTAAGGAAAACAAAAAATAAATCGGTTCAGTATTAATACTGTTCTTATTTTATTCCTTGCAAAGAAATACATAGCTACTATAAATATCAACTCGGATAATCCAATTAACTATTTAAACTAAAATACCTATTTCCTATGTGTTATGAATCATAGCAGATATCAAAGACCAGTCCGTTGCAGATAGACTCAAAAATGATACAAGTATTAATGAGACATTACATATCTGCAATACGGAAGAATGTACTAAAGCCGCAGGGGACATTTTGAAAGCGATGGATCGAAATGTGAACCCATGTGACGATTTTTTTCAATTCACATGTGGTAACTGGATTAAGAACAACCCAATTCCGGAACATGAATCTTTATGGGATCAGTTCCTTATCTTACCCGGGCAAATTCATAGGAAGATAAAAGGTTAGGATAAATTGAATTTCATTCATTTTGTGGCTTTTTATTTTTGGCTTACGTTTGCATGGAGTTCATTTTTTTCTACTATTTATTTTAGAGATATTAGAAACAAAAGTACGGAAAAGTGAGCCTATACCAGTGAAGCATGCAAAATTCTTTTATAAAAGATGCCTGGATCAAAGTTTGAATACGATATAAATTTTATTTAAATCTATAATTACACATTCCCAGTAAATTAATCGGGACACACTCGCACAAATCAGTAAATGTAATATTTTCTAACGCAATCTAGACAGGACAGATCAGACCGAGCTGAAAGAACTACTCGAGACAGTTTTGAAGGTGGGAGATATTTCTAGAAACATTGGACTTAAGTTGGGAGAATTACGTCGCCGTACAGAAGGGCAGTATTTGGTCACACTTGAAGTTGAACTCGATGAGAAAAATACTTCGAATTATATAATTTATGTGAGATTTTTTACTATTGGTTAATCAGCTTTTAATTTGCATTTTTTTAGTTGTAAACTTTTCCCAATAGCTTGACCAACCCAGTTTTGGATTGGACAGAGCTTTCTTGACATCCAACGACAACGTGGACCACATTAACAAAATATTGTACACAGAATTAATTGCTACTGTGTGGCCCTTGGTCTATCCCGATGATATAAGTATGGATCATGAAATACTAGCCAAAAATATCGTAACCTTCGAAGCCAAAATAGCAAATGTAAGTAATCAATACAGCAGAGAAGGTGGTGGACCACTACTAGGTCTTTATATAGCCTTTTATTCAAATAAAATTACCTGCAACTCTAACCAATATTACCAATATCCTGACAGATATCAAATGAAAATGAAACTGATATTTACAACACTTTGAGCTTGGGACAACTAGGAGACAGCACATCTAATGTAAAAAATACAATTATTTGTTATTCATAAATGAGAACTTTTCTCTTGTGAGTAAACCTGTTATTTGTTAACAACAGATGATTAATTGGGAGGTGTATATTATGGAAGTATTCAAAGATGTCATACAAAATTACAACGTTGACCTAGGGGACTTGTCCAATCTAACGGTGGCTGTTAGAGATTTAAAATATTTTAAAGACTTTGGACTCGCCTTGAAGTTGGCTATGGAAGAAGATCCAGCTATTTTGGGTAAACTATTTCAAGTCTCCAAAATCCAACAAATTACTCATTGCAATACTTTTGAAGCTAATTACTTAAGGTGGAGAATCATAGTTACCTATGGAAATGACATCAGCTTAACGCTGCAAAAAATATTCTTTGAATACACTAAGAAGACTCAAGGGGTCCGTTATCCGGCTGCAAGGTTTCAAATACTATGATAATTGTACAAAATTAACTATAAAAACCTGAAGTTCAACGTCATGTCCAAGTATAGCAGAAAAAGTTTTAACAAACAACAAGAAAAACATAAGTGTATTCGTATTTTAGATGGGAAGTGTGTTCTTTTCGGACAAATGAAGCTTTCGGTATGGCAATTAGTTACCCCTACGTACAAGAGGCCTTTAGTTCAAACTTCAGCTCTGAGGTACAGTCGAAAAAATATAATTCCATACCTATCAAAACAATTTTAGTTCAAGTATATGTTTCCTAACGACCTTAAATAGATATCCGAAATTATGGGAAATATTCAATCGTCAATGTTAGGAATTATCGACAAAGCAGACTGGATTGGTAGCGATAATATAAGGTCTAAAGCCAAGGAACGAGTTCGGAGCATGATTAGTTTTATAGGATTCCCGAACTGGCTGCTAACTAACAAAACTGCTCTGGATGCATATTACCACGGGGTATGCTACAATTTAGCATTATAAAGTCACCGTTTCTCCAACCACTGTAAATTATAATCCTAGCATCATTTATATATTTAAACAGTTGGAGTTTAATGCATCAGCAACTTACTTTGAAAGTTATTTCCAAATCTCCAAATGGAAAAATATGGAAAGTCTAAGAAATTTTAAAAAGCCACGGGACTACAGCAAGTAAATTAAGTTAGACTTTAAAAAAATCTAACAGAGGATTTAATTGAGTAAATCTTTACAATTAAGATGGTTTACCGATCCAACCTTTGTGGGAGCTTTCTATTCCGCAATACACAACTCAATAAGTAAAATAAAAATATACCTATCAGCATTAGTTTTATCTTTGAATATCATAAATCATATTCATGTGATTTATAGTAATAATATATGTTTTGAACAATTCCAGCTATCCCAGCTGGATATCTTCAATCTCCATTTTACTTTACCGGAATTCCAATTCAGTACATATTACAAAATTCAAAACAATCAAACTATTAATTAAAAAATGTAAATATTTTAGAGCACTAAATTACGGAGCAATCGCAACAGTAATTGGTCATGAGATTAGTCACGGGCTTCATTATATTATTTCTGACAAATTTTCACAGGAACAGGGTAAGTATTTTCTGCTTATGTTAAAATTTAAAATAAATTATTGAATCTGTCTTTAATTGTGAATTCAGAACCTCAAAGCAATGTGAACGGTAGCTTAGTGGAGTGGTGGGATAAAAAAGGAACTACGATTCAGTATTTTATCAAAGCAGACTGCTTCATAAAACAGTACAGTCAGTTTAAAGCTTCAGAGGATAGTAATTTGATGGTAATTGTTACCGTAAATATTTAAAATGACTTAATTTGCACTTAAATTACTTAATTAGCAAGCTAATTAATATGTTTTCCAGGTAAATGGATTGAATACAGTCGGAGAAAACATAGCCGACAATGCGGGTTTACATCAGTCGTTTCAAGCGTATCAATTATATGTAAAAAAGCATGGACCTGAGCCTAAACTTCCGGGGCTGAAGTATACGCCTCACCAATTATTCTTCATAGCATTTTCTCAGGTTTGCAAAAATTACTATGTTTTTAGAGTTTGAAAATCTGCCGATTTGTTTTATCAAAGAGCTTTGGGTTTTAGACTTTTTGTGGCAGCTACACTCCACAGGGAATGGAATCACAAATTCTTAACGATGTTCACTGTCCTAATCACTTTCGAGTGAAAGGAGTGTTAGAAAATTCTCTAGATTTTGCCAAAACGTGGAACTGTCCTAGTCCAGATCCCAAAAAAGTGTGTAGTCTCTGGTAAACAATTATTTAGAAATATTGTGTTCTTCAAACATTTTACATTTATGAACTTGAAGTAAATAAAAAAGGTATTTGATCTAGTAAGATATAGTATGGCAAACTAGGCCGTAGAATTTTATTTTTAGAAATAAATCTTTGACCTCTTCAACTGAAAAATTGCACGAAACTTCTAATACCATCTAATTATTTAATTCAATACAAAAGCAAGCAGCAAATATTGAAAATAAAAATTGAGAAATTACTGAGGGTAGACAGTCACTTGACACTTATAATTAAATTAGCTTCAACAACACCCCGCCTAGTAAATAGTTTGTGACTTTGTGACATTCATTCATGAATTCCGGATGGTCGAATAGTTTTAGAGTTAAATGCTTTTAATCAATTAAACGGAATATCAATATTTACACTGTTGCGAACGTGTCTAAAATTAACTATTTTACTCGATTAAAGCTCAGTCTAGAGTTTAGATGAATAGTTTGAAAAAATCTCTAGCATCATGAAGATCCTTACACTTTTCATAATTGTCTTTATATTAAATGCAGCCGTGGATTCTAAAGTGGCATTTTCGAAGAAACTTACCCTAATAAAAAGTAACCTTCGTGATACAGTTATTAACTTTATAACAGGTTTAGCTTTTTTTTAAGAATTTCATTGTGTTAAAAAAATTCCAGGTGGACCCAGGGAAACTGGTCATCGACAAATAGGGCCAAAATACACCCAAGAGGGTTGGTTATATGCCCAACTACCAGAAAATAAACAATCTGCTTCCTCATTTGGACAAACCGGACCATTTAACTTTTATGAATCCATCCCCAGAGTCCTTGAACTGACAGGACTCGGACTTTTATGGATAAGGTCTCTAGGCGTAGCAACGGGGCTACCTTTTTTTTATCCCATTTTAATACCATTGCTGTTTATTTTAGCAACTGTACTTGCATTTGTGCCTAATGAGGACATTAGTTTTATGAATTTGGTGAACAATGCTCAGGATCTAATCCTTGGGTAAAATATGTATTCTAATATGTTACAAGCCAATAAAATAGGGTTACTAAAGATTTATAAAAACTAAACTAATTATGAAGTATTTTTTACTCAATAAATTATAAATGCTATTGCTCAGTTTATTAGGCAATGTAACATGTAACATTTTCCCCAATCACGCAATATATAATATTTGAAAAGGAATCTGTACACTTTTTGCTCTAAAGCTTTTCGAATTAAAAAATCTAAAATAAATTTTCAAAAAATAGTTTCAAAGTTCCATGAATTTGTACTTTGCATAAACATGTCCATCCATCGGTCCCCCTGCACCACCAGCACTGAACGGGATTTCATGTAATCAAATGAGATAAGTACACTAAATTGAAAATAAAATAATTCCGGGGATTTTTTGAAAATCTCTCAGGATACAAAATTAATTCGAAACAGCAAACAAATAAAACACAACACAAACAAAGAATTTTGCAACTTCCCTCAATGCCCCAAGAAAAGGAGGGGGAAACCGGTTGTTCAAATATTATCTAGGGTTTCATCATCAACAACATTTCTGAATGAAGTCAATTCTCAATTGTTCAAAGGTCAGGGGAATCGGATCAAGTTATCTTGCAATTAGTGCAATTGTATGGGACCTTGAAAATGTTCACAGTCTATGTCACATTTAACATCATTCAATTCCAATAGTTCTCAGTACAAAAGTATTCTTTAGAATATCAGGGAATATTATTTGACAGAGTTGCTTGAAGGTTAACATTACGTGATGGATGTGTCAACACCCAGCGACGAACCTTCCGCGTCCCCTTCGACAATCAAAAGGAAAATGGGCTCTATACGATACCGAAGAGGAGGGAGTCCCGCGTACTGGAGCGTCTTTATGCTCCCTTTGGCAATTTACTTTGCAGATATTAAATTCAACAGTCAATCATTCCCCGTCTTACTTATTATCACTTATAACAGTGTCCTTTTGTCCTTGTTCCATTTCCTCGACCTCAATCACCCTCGGGTTCAACGTATGGTCAACATAATTAATGTAATATCATCCGTGGGCATGTTATTGTACTGTGCAATATACATTACGGGAGGTGAGTTGGATTGAAGATTTTGAAATCTCATCTACGTGTGACGTGGCTTGGGAATTATAATGTTGTTATTGTTTTTTTTTATTGTCCGCAGAAAATCTTTACGAAAATTTATCCTACGTTGTACTGAACTTCGCATTTCCGCATGTGTTCAACAACCTTATGAGGCACTATCCGTACAGCTTCACCTTTGGGGAAGGAATGATCGTGACATCATCTTTTATCTATAATTTCTGTTCCACGTCTCAAAATCTTCTCTCTAATTTTACAAATCTTCAAGAAAGCCCTGAACCGATAATACTTACTTTGATTATGGAGGTAGCAATTAAATATTTATGAAATTATGATATGACAACAAGATTTATCCATTTCTGACTTTAGTTAGTATCATTTTGATCTTGAGTGGTATGTTTACAGTTGGCCTTTCTTGGAGTGATGCTTCTTGCAAGGATAATCCTGCTGATTTCGAAACCATTCAAGTTTTTTGCAATGGAAGAATTATTTTGTCTTTGGGCCAAGGGTGCCTTGGTTTCGTTTGCATTTAAATTGAGCAATACTTTAATTGAAGACGTCCAGTTCCTTGTGCTGTGGATACTTACATTTTTACTTGGAAATAGAGATAGAGTGAGCACAATAGAAAAATTGTAAAAGTTTCAGAACGCATAGATGACTAATTTCATTAAGTCATTTAACTTTTTATCTATTCCAAATATTTTCAGCTAATCGTTTTGGGAGGATGGATTGGATGTCTCATTCTAGGGGTGTGGTTTATTTCGACTGTGAATTCTCTGCAATCTTTGACAACGACTGTGGATAGAAAATTTTTCCATTTTCTTGTCTGTATTGTCTATATCCCAGCGATTTGTACAGACTTTACACTGATATTCTTCTGTAGTGCAATTGTTATGTTAGGGTTCCTGTTAATAGAGGTACGAGTGATAATACTGATGTCATTATTTAGCTAAATAGTATCTCAAATACAATATCCTTTTTATTTCGCAGGCCACTCGGGTACTCCGGCTCAATCTGCTAGGATTTAATATAGGAGAATTGATTAACGGTTGGGTAACTCGATTCCGAGATAGCAAGGATGAGGGGAAATTGATTATGACCCCAATTTATTTACTGGCTGGTTGTTCTATGCCAATATGGCTTACGGGATTGCACTACAAAAATGAAAATCTGACGCCAGAAGAAATCGCTGGAGCAATGAGTGGTGTTTTAAGCATCGGTATTGGGGATACCTTTGCTAGCATCGGCGGATATTATTTTGGCAGAACCAGGTGGAAAGGTAAGATCAGTTAAATTAACTGTTCAATCCGGTTTTTTTATTTCAAACGGTTCAAATGGAATTTCTTACGACTTTTACAGGGACAAATAAAACTGTTGAAGGAACTGGTTGCTCTATTACTGCTCAAATAGTTTTTGTCTTCTTGCTTTGTGGGATCGGTATGCATTATTTAATGTTCATTTAAAATTTTAAAGAAATGTGAGTAGAATTTTAACAATTCATGTTTCCAGGTATCATGCCGTATACTGCAGTATCATTAGCAGCCCTGTGCATTAGCTCTGTGATAAACTCGTTCGTGGAAGCTTGGACGGATCAGATCGATAATATTGTGCTACCGCTTGTGGCTTTCAATTGCATATATGTAGTTAAAGTGTGCAGTGAATATATCTCTAGTAGTGAAAATGTTTAAAATATAGTTTTTAGTCAGAAACCAAAGAAGTTACAAAATAGTGCTTTAACTACAATATTTGTGTATGACCTGAGAATTTATGGTAATAATTCTTGATTTCGAAATCAAATATTATTATGTTGGGAAAATAATGTTATACTGAGATCAGAGATGTCCAGCTGTCCAGAAACTACGATTAATGATTTCCATTGATACGAACTATTTTGTTAATTCATTCATATCTATATTTACAAATTTTTGTAGATTTAAATTATTTAGATTATTACATAGTTATATTCTTTTAAAAAAGCTTTCACGAGCATCTCAAACATATTATCTCTTTATACTATTTTAAATTACAACGAACAAACGAACGGACGAATTTAATAAGATTCTATTTGAAATTGAAATTTTATTTTATTTTAAATTACTGGAGTTTTGAATTGGGGAATGAGCCTAGGATTCATTTTTAAGCATTACAAAAATTTTAATGCGAATTGAGGAGATTCCGTGAGAATTTACCTACAACAATAAACTTCCCAGGCGATTAAATCCGGAAATTTGGTATGTTTTTCGGAATGGATTTCTTCCCCGGCTGCAAAGTCCCAAAGCGTCAAATCTTACAATGGAAAATGAATTGCAGATTTGCAGATAAATATTTTACTCATAAGATGAAAGAAAGTTTCAAAGACAGCAAAAGTACTAGTTAGCATAACAGTCTGGACTCATCATGGGCAACATTGGAGGCGCTTGAAGCCTTTGAGTCGATGATACGGAGAGGTGCATTGTCGCAGTTTGCATTATTACTTCCAAACGTTGGCTACCGATTTAAAGCTCAGATTGCATCCCTCTCATGTCAATAAAAATGGTACACAAACAGAAGTAGAATAAGCCGTATATGCATACCTACGTTGCTCAATAGGTGAGAAAGAGTGTTTTAGGAAATATAAAGTCAGCACTAGGACGTTCCAATACTAACGGGCCGGGTAAGGCAACTCCATGCAATTCCTATTATTTAGTATTCCAATCAGGTGGATGAAAGGGATGAATTTCTATGTTCTATCATTCGCTGTGACTTGGTCTCTATATATTGATACCCTTTCCTCTTGCATGACTTCCTTTCTCCTCTCGCACCAATTTTCATACGACCCAAGTTTTCCTTCTCAGATCTAGGAAACCGAAATTTCGACAGGGAACTCTCGGAGCCCATATACTGGATTCCTGGACTTAGCCGGGGAAAAGGTTACATTTACTGAATACCGAGCAGCCGGAGCAGCACACTCTTCCATACAAGACCTCATGCTTCTCCAATGGATACAGATTACACCAGCTATTTTCCTTGTTTTACAATCCCTGAGATATTTGAAGGAAAGCGAAAGCCGAGGAGAGAAAACTCTGACTTAGCAGGTTGGATTTACTTATCCGCTGGCAACGGGTAATCCAATCTTGGCTTGATTACTAGCAAGGATAGGGTTGATCCTGAGGAATAGTATGTGGCACTCGTGGTTGGGTAAGGAGACAGGAGAGCTATAGTTCATCCATGATTTTGATTTTACTTGAAACTTATTGATATACATAACGTGACGTTAGATCCTATTCGGTCATGGAAGTGACTGATTGCATCCCGACGTCTCGTTGCTACTGTTCTATCCAGATATCGTATCTGTTTCTGTTACAAGGTTTACAAACGCACGCAATCATATTAGCGAAATCCGTTTCATTCTTATTGTCTTACTGGGGTTGGAAATAGTTGATATTATCGTTCAGCGACCGGGGTTTAACTTTCTGTTCAAATGCTTTACAGAACTTTTTGAATCTGGTTCGGTAGTAAAAGATCCATGTTTCTGAACTCTTCTCTCTCCCTTTTAGCAAGTGGAAACTAGACCAGTGGCACACTGCTTTCTACTTACTCAGGGAAATTGACTAATGTTGTTGGATTTTTAGGGAAAGAGCTGGAAAAGTACTTTTGACATTTGGCAATTCCGAATTCTCTTAAATCCGAATGAGTACAAAGAAGTGTTTGTACTCGTATATAGTGAGCTAGATAATGCTGATGGAAAGATACCATCTTACCTGGACTACTTGTGAGTTGTGAGTGAGTCTCATTTAAGTAAACTGATACAAGACTATTCTAATGCGGGACGAAAGATCGAGGTTAGTTCATGCAAGTTTCGTAGGAAAAGTATTGAAAATAAATTGTGTAGAGGTCAAGAAAATTAGTTGCATACGGACTTGTAGTTTTTTTCTTTCGAACCCTAACGAAAAATATGAAAATAATAAAGTCCATGTAGATGTAGTATCTGATAGCCTTGGCCACACCAATCCTAAGTCCGACGCTATGAACATCAGCCGAGCCCTATCTAGAATATCAAGAAGGGATTAGGGGTAACATTACATGCTATTAAAGATACAAGCACAAGCATTATTATGTTAAACTATCCATTTGCTATGTACTGCCTATTTCCTGGGTGACAAAAACTTGGCGTAGGGAGATTCCGTCTGTGTGCACCGACCGAATCTACAGGGAACTCTTTGGAGGCTGTTGTTTCAACTTCCAAAGCCAGGAAGGGAAGGGACAAGACTTTCCATGTTCTAACCTCCCAACTAATTAACAAAGTCATTGGTACAATTATGTAGTTAACTTTAGTGAAAAAGATTTCCAATCTGATAGGCGAGGGAAAAGTCTAATTTTCTTAAAATGGGCTTATGAACCTTGAGGCGGTGGAGAGATTGCGAGGAAAATGTAAAACGTGAGCAATATGGCTTCCACAAAAGTGTAATCTGAAACAATGTTGCGACCCTTAATGAAGCCAGCAGATCTCCATCGATATTAAACGACTTCTAGCCCCTCCGTAGGTTCAGGTAGCCTTAAAGAAGGAGGCTTTTTAGTTTATGGCTTTGAAGTATTTTGCTACACAAGGAGCACAGGGGATAGATGTACTACTCACTGCCTGGAGAGCTATACTAGCTACATCGTATAATATTCTTGCATTCTCCGTCGTCCTGGATCTGTAGTTCCGAACCTTCCTGCACTCTATCAGAACTTTCATTCCGGGACGCTTCTTGCCTGATTTGATACGAAACTCGGCTTTGTGCTTTGGCTTGGCTTGTGAGTTAAGTTCTTAATATTAGTAGATTGGTATCCTATATTAAATGTATCATATCACATCGGAGGGACCAGAAAGACGGAGCCTGGTCCAAGTGCCTAGTCTATAGTATAGGGCTGCATGAAATTAAATGACAAAAGTTTTCCAGGGGAAACTTATGTTACTTCATCATGAGAGGAGACATTATGAAAATTTACGCTGTCTGCCCAATAAATGAGTCCAGTGCTCCCTTTACGGTAATACCATGTAAACTAGAACGTCTATGTATAGCGCCACAGCCACTCTCAAGGCCCGAATGTCAGATACTAAGTAGAAGCCCGGTCTCCAAAGAACCGATGGGATTGATGACATGGGGTGTGTATACATGCAAAGGAAGAAGATAGACATCAACAAGGATTACAAGAGGTTGGATGTTAAAGGAGTCGTCCAAAATCTTAAAGTTGAGCACTCCGATTCCAAAATAGTTCGAGTTTGTATAAGTATTAGATTGAATTACTTGTGTTTACTAGTTTGTTAGTACATTAAATGAGATAAATAACTGTTTTCAGTTGGCTTAAGGGCCATTCGCGCAAACATATAAATCACAGTTTGGCCTGTACCGCTCTAAACCTGTGTGAGGATTGGACAGGGGGATGAGAATGGATTCCCGTCGACCTTTAGAATATAAAGATCTAGTATAGGAGATATGCACGATGGCCTCATCCTATTTAAGCATTTAAGCAGAGACAGTAATTTCAAGAGGGTTGTAATACTGTGTAATTTATGGAATTATATATTTACATTGGGGTGATAATAATATAATGGCACAGACTCCCTTCTCTGTTGTTGTGCCAAAAGACGTGGCTTTTTTCACACCTCGTCTTACTGCTTAATCAATCTAATGCATTTCTTCCCTTTTCAATCATTCATATTGAGCTGTAAATTACGCTTGTAATTCCTTCTATTCCGTTTGTACAAACATTGGTAGGTTGAAAAAAAAAACTTTCAGTACTCAGTACTTGATCAATACGGTTTGAGGGATCAAAGATGCAGCATACCAATATTTATTTATTTATTTTTCATGAGTGCCTCATGGCCTCATGAGCTATTGACAGTCAGTAAAGACTTAAAACTTCAAGAGAAAATCTGTAGTTCATCATTATAAATTATTATTAATTATTACACTAATATATTTATATTCAGTTTGCGCATTTGATTTGTAAAAGTTAATGCATACAGAAATTGGGTATAATACAGTTTTAAACATTTTGTACAGGAAAAACTTCTCTTTTTCAACATATACATATATCACGTTTAGAAAACCTATTACACATAAATGGAATTCTAAATTAAATAAATCGAATGATGTTCCCCGTTCCTTCATCCATTTACGCCCCAAGTCACATAATGTCACTGACTAGAAACATACAGACGGTAGCCTCTAAGTCTACACCAATTTGAAATATTTCCAGAGAAAGTCCACCTAAACGTTTTACTCGAACATCAATCTCTCAACAGGGAATCATTTGCACCTAATAATGAATCATCCCAATTCCCCATCGACTAATATTATTGTTGGCTACTAATCCACCTAAATTTCAGTCCTAATATGTAATATTACAAGTCTCTAATAGTGTATGCTTCTTCTTATCCAAATATAATGGATCAATTTTCTCAAAATATACAAATCAAACCCATACAATAATTACATAGCCAAGGAGAAAGCCTGCGGCGAAACGAATCGGATGAATCAATCATTTACCAGGGAAGTAAAGATTATAACTTATAACACACCAACCACATCATTCCTTATGGACAGACAGCACAGTATAATAATAAATTGATTTGAGAGGAATCAACTTTCCGAAATTGAAAACTCAAATCCACCCCTTGCTCAATTACACCCCCTG
This sequence comes from Agrenia bidenticulata, assembly GCA_034694785.1. Lineage (NCBI taxonomy): Eukaryota > Metazoa > Arthropoda > Collembola > Entomobryomorpha > Isotomidae > Agrenia > Agrenia bidenticulata. The sequence continues at coordinate 41,170 of JAQFYM010000154.1, read as the reverse complement.
AAGTAAAGTCAACACAGGTTGAGGATACATACAGAGTCAAAAGTTGTACTTAAAATTACTCCGACAAATCAGGGGTTGGAGAGAGTAAACATTAATTCTTCTTCCCTTCCAAAGTTGACTTTGTCTCATATGCAAAATACCCCCGACGAACTATTGCCTAATACTGTTGACTGTGAGGGGAAAGTTACTAGGACGGAAAGAATATAGAAGACTTCATAAGTGTAGCTGATTCCTTTTCAAATATATTTTTTTCAGATCCGACTGTTGACTGTGGAGTCTGACTGTAGGGAAAGAATACTTTTCCTATTTGAGTTAGATGGTTTTGATAGGCTTCTTCTGGAATTAAGGGAACCGAAACAGGGTTGAAGGTTCAATTGGAATGAAAAGGGTGAAATGTAACACAAAATCAATGGGGCTCGTCTCCTTGTCATTCCGTGTGACTCCGCTCTATCAAATCAGACTTCAATCCCCATCCATTATTAATGTCTCTGGGGGTTGATTTACTCCTAGATTTAAATCAGACCCATTCTAGCTCAAACCCAAGAGCTTTAGGGCTTCAATTTCTAATGGGGATTTGATAACTTTATCTTTGACCCTCTTTATCACACAAGAAGTTGATTTATTTCAAAATTTAAGACGGTGTGCACTTGGGAAATTGAACTTCAGTTCATAATCTTGAAAGTAATGAAATCTGTCTGTGAAAAGCCTTCGGGGTTAGGTTTAATTCTGGCGTTATGGTGGTCCGTAGTGCAGTGGAAGACGAGGGGCTATTGCATAGTGCTAGTTCATATGAATTTTACCTACTTGTTATTGTTGTGTGCACTGATTTAGAAGGCAATATCTATATTTTTGTAGTATTCGCTGGGTTAAATGTTTTAGCTAGAAATTTAAGATATTTAAATTAATGCAATTAGATAGTCATTATTAAGCTTCGAGGATCTTTGTAGGAATATGCCTTTCACGTTATCTCCCAGTCAGTTGTGGTATTTATTTATTTAATGATTAATGATTACAATGTGATACCCCTGTAAGTGATAATTACATCACGAGGATACATTGAGATTTAAAGAAATACTTAATTACTAGGATATTGACTAATTTTAAATAAATGTTTTTTAGACGATAATTTTAAGAAGAATCGGATTTTGTAACGAATGACAGTTTTAGCATTCGAAAACTTTTTCAACAAGAAGAATATCTCGACTCCACACTTTAAAAAAAAATCTTGTTGTCATCAAGTAATAGAATCGGTGTCTTAACATTCCTTAAATTGATAGCATTTCATTAATCTTGCTTGCACAACTATAAACATTGATAATATAAGTATCCTACCGTCTTCATCATTTTAAGTGGAGTTGGAGACGATTTGATGTTTTTTCAAATCTTGCAAGTTTATGGACAAATATACATACTGCATTTGAACCGATTATATTTCCTGGTTTACATGTGAATGATGATTATGACAGTTGTAGAATTCCTTCGTTGATTTGCATCACAGCAGGTTGACATGTCAATATCCAGGGGGAATACGCATAACAATTTCTTCCGCTGTAATACACAAATCGTAAATAGTTTTGGATTCTATCCCGTGGTACGATGTAAACTTGGTTATTCCAACATCTTCATTCCTCCAGCCCTTTTACATCTGTACATGTTGTGCAAGATTCATATATACCTACATTTCACATTTCATAGATTCTGTCAAACCATTTAAACAGTTCGGGTTGCTTTTCCTTTCCCTCCGCCGCTTCTGGAGTTTGACTGGTTGAGTTGACAATTTAGCTTTGCTCAGAACTACGAGAGATTCTTGATTCCACATTCTACTCTGAACATTCACAATTTCTCAAAAGTCAGTCAACATTTCCTTGTGATTTGCGATCTTCGACTTATCTAATTCCAAACATTTTATACAGGAGAGAGCATAGGAAGTCAGGAACGAAAATATATCTATCTGCATAAAGCCCCTATTTTGATTTCTCTCTCTACTCTCTCTTGTCAAATGTCATACACATCTGTTGCTATACCTAACGACTGAAATTTCACTCCTTGACACTGACGGAATAGCTCAGGTTCATAGCTGAGATTACCTAAACTTCTTACATTAAATCTTGCGTGTAAGTGTAATCGTATATGTCATTGTACAAACACTAAGCGTGTCCTTGATCCTCCTTAAGATATCTGAACGCACCTGGTAAAGAACTTGAGAATCCATACAGTCTGGTGAAAAGTTTAACATAATCGTTCAACTCTTCGATCAGAATGCATTCATTCCAGTAAAGATTTCTTTTCAGAAGCTTTAAAACACTGGAATCTAAATATAATTAGCCCCATCGAGTCATTCATACTTTATCATCATAAACGCATTCAGTTAGACAAATGCTAAGATACCATCTATCTATTCAAAGAAAACTGCATCTCTTTGCTCTCTTGTTCACAGAGGAATTTTGATATTTGTAATATCTAAATCCATTTCTGGGTGATATACTTGTATAACTATTAAAATAGTATAGGAGACAACGCACATGAAGAAATTGTGCGCCTTCTGTGCCACAGTAATGAATCATTTCTGACATTTGTATCGTATATCCTTTGTCATTTGGTAGGAGTCCCTATGTCTCCCTGTTGCAGCGTGTCGACTGTCGAATCACAAGAAAGATGGAATGCACTCTCCAATGTCTAGGGAGAAACGTCGTTAATGACCTTCCACCACCTAAATAGGAAAGCTGACTTTCTTTCTGACTTGGATTTTGTCTTTGTGGCGAACAGCCTTTGGTTTCAAAGGAAATGCGCAGATACGACAGAAAGGAAACACGTAGTGGTGCTGATACTGCTGATCCTTTTTCCTAAAACTCGTCACCCACTAAGCTTTTAACTCGAATTAAACTTGACATCAAGGATTTTGATTTCTCCAAACACAAAGCTCCTTTACAATTTCAGAGCTAAAGAGAAGGTTAAATGTCATCAGTAAAAGAATTTCGTTTCTTAAAGTTAGCCTTAGCATATGAACGGTTAGCATTAGAAATAGAATGTAGTTAAAATAAGCTGGCTAAAGCAAATCCATTCCAAAGCCAAAAGAGAAAAAAACACTCAGTACAGTTTCAGCCTAGAAATTGCAGGATCCATTTCTCCTACTTCATCATACAAGATAGGAAATATATGCTAGAGCCCTTTGTATTATATTTTTTTTATAAATTCCTTTAAAAGAAAGAGTGGAGAATCATTATTCAAAAGGCAACCGACTGTCCCTCTCGATCAGGCAAAATGCGTAAAAAGAAAGGAGAGAGAGGCAAGAGTCTTCTAACAAGTTCCTACCCTGGAGGATGACTTGAATCTTAAAATTCGAGCAAGATAAGAACATCCCACACTACCACCATTATATACAAACTCTTGTGCAGTCTCCCATACACGTTTACTTATTAGATAGAACATGACTGTATGAATGTAACTTGTAACACTTCTGCACGCAATACACCAGAAAAGAAGAAGGGAGAAAAATGAGGCAGGAACCCTTTTCCTTTCCCTGGAAACAATCCACGATGATGATGAAAGAATCAGGATGGACGATTTTTCCGCCAGTACACGTTTCATGCTCCGAATTTATCAGCAACCTAATAGCAAGGGGTGGATTTGATTGGGAAGGGAAACGGTAATTACTATTGCTCAACCTTAAAATTCACCCCCGGTTTAACTTTGAATTATGACCTTGATAAATATCAACTCAATCTCAGTTTTACAATAGTTATCAATTGGATAATTAATTAGACTAATTGAGCTGGTAGTTAGTAAAAATATGATAAGAATGCAAGGCAAAGTTTTTGAACCACAAGAAATATATTCAGAGAAAGAGAAATAAATTAATGTAATACAGTTAATTAGTACATTACAATTAGTTAATTACTAAACAGTACTTTAGGTTAATACAGTTTACATATTTAATCTCAGTACCTAAATCTGATTAAAACTCGACCATGTAGAAACTTAAGAGACACATCGGATTTTTTTTTCAATCAAGCAAGCTTCAACTTGACAGGTTAATATTTTTAGAAGGCAGAAATCCAGGCTTAAAACCCTAATAAAATCATAAAACCTTAATAAATCCTGTAACAAACTTGAATACGGGGCTTTTCAGTAATTGAGCAAAAACGAGAAAAAACCAATCAGTCCAATAACCTCTGGGGCTAATAGGATCGGTGTTTCATTTGTAAATTTCTAGTAATTGGAAATCACCAAAGTAGAAAGGAGTATTTACCTCGACTGTTTGAAACCTCTTGAATAAACTATAGAAATGACTTTCAAAAATGGTACAAGGGGAAGAACTAGACGCAGACCATTGCCAGCTGTCGAAACACTTGTCACTTATGTGCGTGCCCCGATGTCAAAAAGCCAACCGTGTTCAAATGACCCAAGTCTGTTTGGATTACTTGAAGCCAGCAAGGTGCACATCTCAGTAACACATGGAAAAGCAAACCAATTCAGGGTCGGATTACATTTTTATGAACCCAATCAGTCAGTCTGTGTACTCAATCCGTAATGTGTAAAATTCAGGCTGAATTTTAATATTGACAATAGTACAAGCGATTTGGTCTCGAGTTACTTTTCTTCTCCATAATTACTTTAATGCGATTGGACTCTTTTCAAACTTTAAATACTATTTCCGTTAACTTGAAACCCTCAAAATGTTTATGGTTAGATTTGTCTCGCTTTTCTTGGTGGTCTTTCTATTGCATATTGTTGGGAAGCTGATATTCTTGCCAATTCTTATAATCTTCTAAGAAGGGTGCAAATCCAAGGTACTATTTATTTCTGCTCACGTCTCACACTATTAACTTTTGGAGTTATGAAGCCCTGGTTCTAACTGGTGAACTGGTGACTGGCTCAAATTCATATTCTCAACGTCCTGATCTATTTCTCTCTCTCGTTACAGTGAGCCCATGGCTGTAAACATTTTTCAGAGCTAAATTAAAGAAACAAGAAACCACAATTTTAAATAATACAAAGTCAACTCGAGAGTAGTAAATCTTTTTACGATAAATCTCTTATCTCTGTATGTAGTTTGATATTTAGAAATTCTGTATTAATTCATTTTAGTTTCAACCGAAACCAAAACGCTACATCTGAGTTTGAAATGCATGCAAAACTTTATTTCATCATATCTATTCCCTCATAACATTCATTAAAAAGTAAAGATGAGATTCCGATATGAATTCATTTGAGCTATTGCCGAAAACATGGTTTGATTTTCGGCATGTACTTATTTCTACCTAGATATCACCAGTTGGGATATGTAAATTATATCCTGGTACCATTTAAGGCAGCTCCTTTAGGCATTTTCCCAGCTATTCAACGAACTCGTACATTTTTCACATATATTTAACTGCTATTGTTCACCGACCCATCAACGCCCTCCGCTATGATAAAGCGAAATGCAGGCACATGAATTTGATGATAGAATGGAAATAAAGTTGCATATTTATACTGATGACTGGGGATTATTTATCGTGGCTTGTTTTGTGGATTATGAAGCAATCTTACCTGATACTAGTAATTAAAACGATTCTATGTAAGTACTCGAGTGAATGGTAAAGTCGTGATTTGCATATTTAATAGGAGCTGTATTGTACGTGTGCCTTGTGGTCTCTCAAGGCACAAAATAATTAGTAGATGCATTCTTTTCTACATCAACCCTTAAAATAACATCAACTAATTGATCGCTTTTATTTAATGTGCCAGTCAAATTTAAAATATGGAGCATTTCCTTCCATCAACAATACGGGAAAAATATAACATGCATAACTTGTCGGTATCACAAAATCAGGTCAGTTGTGAGCCTAAATTCTCCTTAAGGTACTATTCAGTGAATGTCATAACTAAATAACATGGAAATTCTTTCAGAATATTTCTGTAGCATTCTATCAATAGTATTTTTTAAATGTACATGTTTAAGTTAGTTTAAGATATTTCCAATGATAACCAGCACTTCTTTGTTCATTTCATTTCTGTAACTAATCTTTTCCTGAACTTTGAATGCCAGTTCCGGGGGTCAAAGTGTTACAAACTTATATAACTTAACTAGTTTAAGCACCAGAGCCAGATACTCATGTTCCAATTTTTAAGTTTGCTTATTCGAGATAATTCAATTAATTCAAACTGATAAAATTAACTTTGATAGTCAAATAGTATCGAAATAGTTCCTAGGCTTAAATCGACTCCTTGAAACAGGAAACTTTTCTTTCAATGTACTCCACCAGTTTATGCTGATTGGATTGTACTCTGATGCATTTAAATGAAACGAGGCTGATATTAAAAATCATTTGATAATATCATGTGAATCGTCATACTGTTTGCTCTTTTTCAATTTCATAGTTCTCAATCTTCCCCATGTTAATCCAGCTTGCAGGACGGCATTATCAGGATGATTGGGATCCGAATCCAAGGGCTACCATGTCTCGCTTGGTAGCCCATGGTATTATTTACTTCTCCCACTCAACACAAATAATACAAACACCTCCCACACCTTCGGGCATGCCTCTGCATATCCAGAATCCTAATCCCAAATCCAAGATTCAAAGGGAAAGAATTAAATCTGTAGATTGGGAACATTTCCCGTGCTTCTTCATTTTCTCTATGACGAAGCATAGATGAGGAAGTACTACACATCTCTTACAATGTCCGAACTGAACTGAGGGGTGACGAGGACTCATTCTAAAGGAAAAACGCACGCGGAAATGGTGAAAGAGGCAAAATCACCCGGGTAAAATCACTCCACTGGATGTTGGATGGAGGGGAGGCTTTTACTTTCTCGTCTTATTATACCGAGATCTCCGCACAGGGAAGGTTCGGAGACAGTATAAGGGCCAATATATAGACACATACACCTAGAGAGTACAGTTAGAGTTCGAGTTATATACAAGTTTAGGAACGAACCACTGCCACCACCGCCACTATTACTACTACAAGCTCCTAGTCACTACAACCACCCAGAAGACTTTAGCTCTCTTCAATGGTTGTATAGAGTGGTAGTTATCCTACTCGGAATTGTAGAGATTCTATATTCTCAGTTGTTTTTATTCTCTCCTCTTGACAAGATCTTTCAACCACTTCGTCCTTGTTGACAACTAACACTTCTTTCTACAGCCCAAAGACTAATTAGACTCAATATTACACTTCACCCCTTGAGGGAAGCTTCCGCATTCTACCATCTTATTAAGGGAGAGACACTGAGAGAAAGTTTTTGGTGTATCATCTTACCCCCAAGCATTCAACTCTCAACTTACTTGAACTTTCTCTGGAAAAACTTAGACATCTTGCTAATTGACCGCTACCTACATGGTTTCAAAGACTAGGGGTGCAAGTGAGAAGAAAAAAAATTCTGGACAGTTAATTCTGAGGCTGTGTGAGACTTAGATTTAAGCGGTTTGAATCTTGACAAGACTCTTGAGGAACAAAAAGGGTGAGTGAAGAAACATCAGGGAAGTCTTTGCTGCGGAAGTGAAAGGAATAAAAGCGGGTTGGTGATTTTCCGGGTTATTACTTCATTCCTTAGGATACATCATTTTTAAAAAGGGAAATCGGGAAAAAGGAGGAAGTTGTAAGGGGTCTCACACTGATATCTGGAATGTTGAATCGGAATGAAACTAGAATACTCAGTGATAGGAAAAATATCTATGAGGGAATCTAAGATTATAAAGGAGTTTGTATTAGTAGATTAAAAACAAGAGTATCTTGTTATTCTTACGCTGTAAATATTTGTGTAGGTAACTCAATGCAGTTATTGTTGTTTTTAAAGGAAGGCATCCTCAGGGTAATTCCACGAAAGTATTTTGCAATCGAAACATCCCTTGGTAATTTATATATCAAACTAGTCAGCCATCTGAGGGCTATAATGAAATATCAGAAAATATTTGTAACATAAGAGCAGTTCCAATTATACAGTTTTCATTATTGTGAATCTTTGAGCTTGGTATAAATAGATCCATTTCGATTGTAAGAATTACCAATAATTTTGGCCGCATTGGGAAATTGAGAAAACACGTTTAAATAGTTAGTTAGAAATAGACTAATGAATTTTAGTTTCAGTGTATTCGTGTAAAAGAATACAGAGAGTTCGGGAGAAACATACCAGCAAACTAGTAAAGTAATTATACCGTATTAGTAATACTTGTATCTTTGTTCCAGGTAAGATTCCGGCTAACTTGATTTCAAGGATTCTTCTCTATTACATCAACTACCACATCCGCGTTAATTTATTGCCACAAGAGTGAACCAGTACAAGTATAATATTATCATTCTTACTTGGAAATTGTAGAGAAAATTTAATGGAAGTGTTTGTACTGAAGTGAATTCTATCCCAAACTCGTACACAGAAACAGAAAGTGAGAGAGAGAGAGACACTCGAAAGTACTAATATCGTCGACATATTCCATCTCCGTTTTTGTCCGTGGTTATTAAAACCGAAACCAACACCAGCATATGTTAATTAATCAATAAACACAATATGGGCTCTATTTATCCTTTATAAACCCAAAGCCTATCCTCCAACTTCAAACTCTGGTGCGAAATGAACAATAATATTCCTCTACAACAAATAACATCGCATAACAAATCTACCAGAACTATTTGACTATATGATACATACAGGGAAAGCTATTACTTTGGCTCAGAATTTTCAGAGGACATCATAATCATAAAGTCATCCTTCATCAAGTAACTGAGCCACAAGGCCACAACAGAGTTTATTGTTGATTGTATTTTGAAAATGTTGACTCCCCATTCAAAACAAAATGTTCCCAACCGACCGATCGAGCTAACTCGTAATAATTAATTCACCGGAATTAATAAATCGACGCTTTGAAATTAACAAAATTATTGCAAGTAAAATCAGAAGATCCTCCTAGAAATTAAGGGGCAAGTTTTGTCGATCGAATTCCATTAGGACTTTGCAACTGAACGGAACAAATCGAGCAGATCGATTTTCAAATTCGCCTTTCAGAATTACATTTGAATAATCAAGGACTTATAAAGCAGCTCTTGACTCCTCCGAAAACAAGTAAGAAGACCAACACTCGAAACCAAAGACTCAGTCATCCATTATCTCCAAGTAGCAAAATTAGCATTTGAACAAGAAGTGCCATCCCCCATCAACGTCCATCCTAACCTACCCTCTTCCCTACATTCTTCACCGTCTAGGGAATCAGCAGTAAGGAAATGGCGAACCATGTTGTGTCCCGTGCGTCTTCAAACAATCAAAACGTGACAATGAGTAATCTTCAAGTGTTTGTCGATCACCGACGTCGAGGGAGACGGCGAGAAAATTCATCTCCTCCAGCTCTTTCAGGTTTCATGACTGTCACAACCACCTTGTTCCTCATTTTGAGCTTATTTGTCGGCAACTCCATATCTGGTACGTTCAATTCTTCCCTTTACTATATCCTACGATCGATCAGATGCAAATACGCACAACATACTTACTGAGAGTCATCGAACTCAAAGAGTAACGACAAATGAATTTCACTTTCTTCCTCATAATCCAGCAAATCTCAAGCTAAGCTATAGCTCAGAGATCCTCTGTATTTGGCATAAGGGAGCAAAAGTCAATCCAGGTAAATGGATTCTTAAGAAATAAAAACTTAGAGGCTGCAGCGAACCTTATACAACTTACCCGTATTAGCAATCCTACATCTCTTGTATAACATAGAATGTCTACAAGAGATGACAAAGATGCACATTTATCTTCCTTCCCCTTTCGACGTGAGGAATGAGGAACTGCAATAAGAAATACGAGAATCGTCCTCATTTCCTAAAGACTAGCAAATACCTCCCCTGCATAAAACCTACTATGGCCAGAAGCTAAAAATTCCCTTAACGCTTCAAAGCCAACGGATAAGGGAGAAACACTCTCTGCGTATTACCAATATATGCATTCACCCACAAGAATACGGAATCGTGACACAGCCCTGCAGATGAACACAATCTCTTGAACCATTAGAATTCCACTGCTCTAGTGTTTTAGTAATTCCAATAGGCTCGAGAAGGTTACTTAGAACAGACGAATCGATTCATTTCTATCAGCGACCTTAGCCTGAGAGCAAATAATGCATAAGATTCTTCGCAGTAAACATTCGGATCAGCCAAAGTCAAAGAGTTATATTTATGAGTACTTTGTAGGAGTAGTGGCGGGTCGTAAACGGTTCGGGAGCTTTATACATAAGAACCTCGCGGATTTAGGCATGCACACCCAGACAATCTAGAGACATGGACATTAATTTCAATTACTTAAAACATTCGGGAGATTCGTTGACTCGGAAGTGTGACTCTGTGAATCAGACAATCTGAGTGAAGCAGGAAGATGTGTTCAAGTAATTCCTTTCCCAATCAGATTAGCTCTGAGGGTTGCCTCGGCGATTGGAACGGAATTCTGAAAGTGGAGTGGGTGTAAACTTTGAACTCAAACTACAATTTGTTCCAAGGGGGGAAAGAATGCAACTGTTTTTAAACTGTCGACAGCGTAAAAGAAATTAGACTTTCGTTCTCCAAGAGTTTTTATGACAGACTTTTAAGTTGGTAAATTTAAGGGTAGTTTTTTGTGGCTTTTATTCCCTTTCTATCGAACGTAATCCCTAATTCCAAAAGATCATGTTGCACTACCCGTATTATTATATATATATATATATCTATCTGCAATTCTTGTACATAATTAAAAGGCCTGTATCAATCCGATTGTGCGGTTAGGGAAAAAAATCCAATCAAATCGCCCCTCAAGCCATGATGATGTAAATCTTGACAAAAGACCGTGATTCTGAACATCCCCTTCATTCTTCCTTTGCATTATTAACTTCCAGCTCCCAAAACTAGCCTTCAACTCTCTCAATTCATGAATTCATCCCTTCTCTACTGGGGATTGTTCTCTTCTCAACCCTATACACGTATATGTATATACATACATATTAAATAAAGTAATTCCTCCTTAATAGGGGGAACTAGGAGGGATACTCATTCACTACTTTTCCCAACCAAAAATGAATGGAAATAGCAGAAATTACTTAATTTATAACTTTCTTGGGAGAAGAAATGTATACAGCTGAATTTCATGCTCCCTCTAAAAAGGACTACACGGTGGAAGGTAGTAACTTATACTTGCATAGTTGCAACCCAAATTGCATCTTGATTTACGTGTAGCAAGATGCACTCCTTTTGAATTACTGGCGTCGTAGCGGGTTAAACTGTTCGATACCTTTGTGTAAAGTGCATTTCAATGCAGTAGAATTCCCATTAAGCTGAACGATTTTATGCCATTCCCTCCTACCCGGGCAATACACCCCTTGCCTCCATGTATCTCCTGAAACTCCCCATATAAGTAAAAGAATCATTCCTCACCCGGGATCTTTCTCTCTCTCTCTCTCTCTCTTCCTTAGGCTGGATTTAGGAATCCGGGTAGTTCTGGAGTCAAATCAAGCGAAAAACTATTGAGGTAATCCTTTCTCTCAGCGGAACTATGAAATTTGAATTAGAGTCCTCTTTTTCCACTTTTCACTCACTTTCCAATTCAACAAGAATTGACTACAATTTTCTATGCATTCTCAATAGAGTATCCAAACGGAATTCAAAATACATTTAACTATAGAACGAGAGGGTTGGGTAACTTAGTGGGATTTGCAATTCCGGCTTTCTTATGATGTTCAGCATAAAGTGATGATATTAAATATAGGCGGAAGGGTGAGTTAAGTAAACTTTAATCTTATTGTCTCTTGATAGTTGACTCAATATAGTCAATGAACTTCCGCTTATAAATTTAGAATCTGGTATCTTGAATCCAGGGGCTCGCTAGACTTGACTATGGTCTCTCAAATGTCCTTATCTTATTTTGCCTGGAATTAGATGGGCAACCTTGGTTTTGGTTTGTTATGGCTGGGGCTGCCTTTAGTAAATCTTGTGAGACCACTTTGTGCTCATTGCTCAGCTCATTTTGGATTATTATTACGTCGGTGGGATGCAGTCTTACACAGCTAATCATTAGATCTCAGGTTTCTCATTCTGGCCTTCCTAAGTGTGGAAACAATGAACTCTTGAGGCTCAAGTCTCGGCTTCTGATTTTCTTATCCTTTTCTGAGTTCCCTTTATCTTTGCATTAATAGACGAGCTACTCATTAACCTTGGTCGATCGAGGCGGTGATGGTTGGCCTCGTTTCCGGAGTGATTACAAAATGGGAATATTTTTACGATAAATTTCAGCAGGTTAATCTTTGAAGCAGATATAGTGGATCTATGAAATTTAGATTTAATTTTTAAAACCCTTTCCACGAAGTTCAATTTACCTATCAGCTACTGCATTTTGATATGAAACGTAATTAGTTATTGATTGTAAATGAATCCAACTATGTACACAACTATGTACCCTTTCGCATGGCATGAGGGATATATCCGCATAAAATCTTCAATCGTTGCCTTGGCAAGACGGATATATCCACACAATAAATACAAGCGTAACCGTGGGACGAAGGATATATCCGCATGAAAATTTTCAGCGTCGCCATGGCGCGAGGGATATATCCACATTTAGTGTTTAACCTCAGGTCTGGTTTGACGGATATATCCACATTTTAAAAAAATCGAATTTTATTTTACTTTGAGCGCGCTGTAAGTTGTTTTTAACAGAGCGGGCTCAATAATTGATTAATGACAGATAATACGTTACGTGATGAGAGTAAGATGATGGTTCTAAATCTGTAGTATTAAGTAGCGCAGCTTCTTTATGTGGATGCTAACTGTGTCAGTCTTTTATATTGCAATCAGGCCCGACTGTAGATTTATTTTTACATAACCCTTTATAATTGACCCTCGTTGGTCATTTATTTTAAGCGATTGAAAAAACTCTGTCGATTCCCAGTGGTCATCCTGTAATCTGATTAGTCTAATATCTAATATTGAAGAAAGTTTTGTGTACCGTCAAAAATAATATTTATACAAAATTACAGGGCTGTAAATTGATTTTCTGCTGAACTCCCTACGTTCAGTCCCCACTCACCACTTGTCACCCTTTTATCAGAATCGACCCGAAATCCAAATTAACCTTTACTTTTATCCATAGATCAATTCTGTGAAGTTTGGAGATTTTGTGACTATTTTATAAAACACCCTATGAATGACCCTTACGGGTAATTTATTAGGTTTATGAATTCAATATTTGACTAATGTTCAATAGATTTTCCGAACTACCAGTTTGCAAAGCTTCGTTGCCTTAAACCCATGTTATCAGATACCCGCTACGGTCATTTAACTAACCCCCACGGGTCAATATTTTGACCCATATAGCCCATCTTCGAATTTAAATCCTACTTTAGCCCAAAAAACCAGTGTGCAAAATTTGGTGACTCTAGATTAACTCTCGTGAGTTATGCTATGGACGGACAAACAGACAACGGTGATCCTATAAGCCCTATGACTGACCCTCATGGGTCATTTTTTTGGTTCATGAATTCTATATTTCCATATTATGAATTTTATTAGCCCATCATAATATCTAAAGTTATCATTTTTCAAAATTTCGTTGTTTTTAAAAAATACTCCCTACGGTCATTTGACCCCCACGGGTCAATCCTTCGACCGATATGGCGCATCTACGATCTTGGACTGTGGCATAGGTCAGAGGAGGTGTGTACAAAATTTCAGAATTCTAGTTCAACTTTATCGATAGTTATCGTGGTGACGAGACATAAGGGTAATCATAAAACCGCTAACGAACTAGCTAAAAATACCACGCCATGGGAAGGGATAATTTCTTTTTTCGATAAACCAAAGCTAGGATTTTCTGATCAAAAATTCTAACCCGAGATATTCTAGTTTAGACTTATTTCTCATGCCAAGGCAACGAAGAAATTTCAAAAATTTGTAACCATGCGAAAGGGTTAACCACAAGATTCCTTGACAACTTTAGTATCGCGCTGTTGCGCTCCTAACAGGTTGCGCCGTACCGAAGATTTCAAATCAAAAATCACGTTATATACGGATACTAAAGTTGTCAAGGAATCTTGGGTTAACCAATTTGTTAATTTACAACAAAATCGACAACTCCCAAAGGGTAATCAGGATATTTCATTGAAATTAGCAATGTGAAAAACAAATTGCACAATCTGTAATTACCAAAAGTAAAATCAACGATAAATTAGGTCTCAGAGAAAAATTCAAAAAGTTATTATGAGCATAGCCCAATCTGTAGAGACAGTATTATGTAAGAGCAAAAATAGATATTGTAAATGGTAATCTGAGAGGAGCGGCGGAATCCCCGCAACCGAAGAGGGGGATGAAATGAACGACTCCGTCCCAATGAAGTTCTTATGTATTATTATTATTATTTCCCTGTGCCCTCACTATAACTATCAATTCCATATTGTAGATGCACTTCCAGGCTGATACTAACTCTGCCCCTTCAACTTGTAAAACGATACTGCTTCCTCATCCTCATTTCTAAGGCATTATATCTAATGAATCAAATAGTAGCTGAGACTCAAACTTTTCTCCAGATAGCAGAGACACAGGACACTCGGATATATACCAAGCAAAGACAATGGCATTGAAAATTGAAATCGTAACCTAGAAATAGAAGCCAGCCCAAGTAAATCAGAAAGGTCTTATGCTATTCGAAATATACAGTATAAGTTAGAATGTCGAAAAGCCTCTCAATCTAAGTACTGCTATGAAGCTATATATAGTTATGTTTCTGTAATCCTCCTTAAGTACTTATAGCTGACAAGGGCTCTGCTTGCTTGCCGTCGGTCTTAGGTCGTCGAGGTCCATCCTACAGATTTTACTTTTACTTCTCCATGTCAGTTCATATGTTTGTGTGTATGAAAAATAGGAAAACATTCTCTCTGACCAAACGATCCAAAAGAATCACAGGGGGTTGCTGGACTATGGCTTGGGCGTATCAGCAATTTGGAGAAGAAGTATTCTTATTAAAGCTGGAAATAGCTGGAATCGGATGTAGTGGAGAAGATAGATATAATATTAGAGTGTTTCTCTCTCTACTTCTCTGAGGAAAGTGACCAGGAGTTCTCTTGAATCGTTCGATTGCACCCAGGATCTAAATAGTTTCCTCTTTGCCAGAACATGTGAATTCCTCAAAGAATTGGTTTCATTTCAGTTATATAACTCCAACTAGAAGGGATCTAGCAAACTATTGCACCCGTTTATTATGAGAAAACTCTTATCCCTGAAAAAGTTTCAATGTCTGGGGGGATGATGCTAATCAATCGAACCTGCCTAGGTACATCCAAGAATATTCCCAATTCTCATCATCTTATCAATATTTCTTGCCAGATAACCTTGAAAAAACATTCTGAGCTTATACTGGATTCAAAATACAGACTGTAAATCAAGCTTATGATTTCCCTATAATACTTAGGAGCAACTCATGCCACTGCGGAGATAATTTGATTGGTTCTCTCTATCCCTATTTCTTCCAAGTTGTTTGCTTCTTGGACTTTGCTTGTTTTGCAAGAAGCTTTTGAAAATATTGTGACGTTGGGTGCACTTCTAAGGATAAACAGCGTGTGTTAATTAAATAAATATGTGTACTCTTTGCATGGCACTGAATCCAACATACGACCGATTTTAATGGGTTCGGCAGAGATTAAATTTAAAGTTAAAGTTGATTTTAATTTAAAATTATGAGATCTAATAAACTAACTGAGTCAATGTTTAAAATCGGTAGTGCTTAAGAAATATTTTTGAGTGTATGCTCGAGTTTTACGCTATATGTTTTAGGGCATAAGGCCGAGGCTAATGTCTTGAAAAGGTGAAAGTATGGAAATGTCAAAATGGTTGAGTCGGGTGGAGGGTGAAAGTAGGTTGAAGTTGAGTATGAGATGGTGTTGTAGGAAAGGAAGATACGGCTCCCAGCCACAGCCCAACCACTAAAGCAAACCTCAAAGTAAACAAGTGGATCTGCCTAAATAAACTTAAGAATGGAAAAATCCTCAATAAGTCTCATAATAAAAACATAAGCACTCCCCCGTCTTTATTATTCTATCCCACCATCACTCAAGCTAGAAGAAGCCCTAGACTTCTAGCTTAAAATTCTTTTATCTCCTTTTCTGATCTGCGATCATCCTCATCCCTCCGTCTATAACGCTTGGGGGTAACCCAGTCTTAATTTAGTCTTTTTATACCCAACTCTAAACGGAACTCTAGCCAAGCAGAAAAATATTACATCTTGAGTTTTCAGACCTGAGGTTATACTATTATTATTAAGGATTTTGGACATCAGGACTGGAGCGAGAAGGCCGCTTTGTAAATGCCCTTAAGAAATAACAACATCGTAAATCCTGAGAACACCGTACACCCGGTGGTGGTGTACAGGGGTAGCTGGTAGAACTGCATAGTAAGTTGGTAGTTATATTATTGCAGGGGTGGACTAGGATCACGGGGTCTCTTTTATTTGCATAACTCCTGTAATAAAACTTCATGAATGCGTCTATGCATATGCATTAGAATCTGGCCAAGTACGGAATCAAAGACTGAAAAACGTAGATTGAACAAATATTTTTAAGGTTTCTATTTTTCCAAAAGAAGCTATTCAAATTGAAAGCAAGTAAATGGAATGCTAACTAGTTACAATTTTCATGCCAATGTATGAATCAAAGTAGCTTATTACTTTCGTTCTATTATTTGTCTTTTTAGAAGAAAAAACAATGATTACAAAATTCAGTATTTATGAAACTTGAAACAGGGTAAAAAAATGTATTTTTGAGGTTACGTAGCTAGTTCAATTGTTTTAAATCTTCCAATTTAATAGAATTCTTTATTTTTTAAGTACAATTCATAATCTTTTGAATATTCGTCTCAATCAGAGAACAATCAGCAAGAATAATGAGAATCTAGAAGAAGGCTGGGCCAGATATTCAAATTCAGCGCAGTCATAGGTAATCAAACCAAAGAACCAAACATAAAAAACTTGTCAAAGAACAAGTCGAATAAAAATGAGCAAGTGGATCTCGTAATAAAATCTAAATTAAAAAGTCAAACTATTTTTTACGAGTAGCAATTAAACAATTGAGCCACACCATCGACATCTCTTTCCTATACTCTCCATTCTCCTTCCTCCTTCCTTATAATATTAACATAAAAATCCTAGCTCCATTCGAGCTTTTCATAAAAGGAGCCGGTCTGTCTGTAAATAATCAATCTCTCTAAATTCCAACTTTTACTTCTCTCTCTCTTGGCTCCGACTTATTGAGAGAATAAGATTTGAGAGAAACTAATTTAAACCAAACTGATTTACCCCTTTCACTCGTCTATCTGTATAATCATTTGAACATAACACGCCGATTGGATGCATTCATACAGCCAAGTAATGAGCAGGCCATATATGTCTCCTCGATCTATGTCGGGAAACTGGAACAATCCTCTGTCAGTGGGTTAGCTGCATTAGAAAGTGGGACGGGTCAAATTTGTATTAATTTTCAAAAGCAAGTATAAGAACGAGGTCAAATGTAGGCTTTATACTTGCAATCAGTGGATGAAATAGAGATTGAGCCTGAACTCCAGGTCGTCATATCTTATTGGTGGTTTAAGGCCAAGATTTACCGCAGCCAGTTTTAGTAACAGTGCATAACGTGAGCTTATACAATACGAACTTGATACTACCGTGTCCGACCTCACTGAGGAGGACACGGAGCCACCCATCCCAAAAGGGGAATGAAATGGGATGAAATAGATAGGAGATGGTTTGAGAGAAAGTACCAAAGTTCTCTTTATGCTCACCTAGATTTTATGCCCGTCGTAATAAGTCCTTGCTGGACTATCTCCGTCTGGAGATGAGAACTTTGGAGGCAGTAAGTAGTGCTTGGGTCAAAATTATTCAAATGAAGGAATCAGTTGTCCGAAAGTTTGAATAAAGGCTATCAAGCATCTGCGATCTGAGGCTAAGCTTTTATTATAGACTTGCTTCTGTGTTTGAGATTATTTGCATTGAGGGATTTATCGTGAGCTCAGTAAATGTTGATCATCATAACAGTGTTTTTAACAGGAGGAACAACGGACGGCTTCTCAAATGTCCAGTGTGTTTTTTGTTCTATTTCCATCCTAAAACAGAAGGATCATAGTTGTATTTGGATATTGGCGATGCTCGATCTTCTCACCTCTAAGATATGCCTCTCTAATGTTGAGCGTGGGCGTGAAAGCTCATTGAAAGCTTAATAGTGTTGAAGGCAATTTACTAGGAAAATGGAAATCAATCTCCTACATTTCATCATTCATTAGTAAGGAGATTAAATTTCAAGTACAAATAGTCTTACATGCAAGGCTGTTCAAAGGTTAAAGGTTAATAAGGATTTTAATAGCTAAAAAGGTTACAATTATTTTATAAACCGCACCGATGGGCAAACATACGGATTGTCAATAGTGATGCATAAACTTTCATTTTAAATATTAATTTCAAAGCCTTTGTCCCACACATAGCTGTAAGGATTGAAATTCTCCCGTATAAAATCTAATGCTAAAAACGCTCTCTCTCCCTCTACAATTAGAATTAATGGATCTTCCTAATTGACCAATGTCGAACGGTATTTGAATTTTGAGCCCACGAGATTCATATTCCTTGTTCCAATATCCATTAAAGTAGTTTCCTAAAGATTTGCGTACAAAGGCCTCCGACATTTTTACAAAACCATGGAGGAACCACATGTCATCCTTCAGCCCAGCAGAAAACATTGCATCCCTTCACTATGGGACACTGACTCACTGAATGGGATAGAAGGAGAGGATCCGAAATGTAATTAAGCCCTGCTTTATTGTTCCACACACAAGCTCAAAAGGGAAATCCATTTCCCCAAAATTCAGACACCAATTTGCTCTTGTGGCTTAACTAATACATTCAACAGTTCACAGGCAGAGAGGACTAAAATACCCGCATAATAATGTATGCCGAGTATATCTTAACTTAACTCTAGCTTCAATAATCTAGTCTTTGAACTCCCAACCGAAATGCACTTGATATCATTTCACGCATACACCCTACGCACACATAATACATAAACACACACACCAAAGTGATCCGGTATTCCCCAATCCCCACCCCACCGTTGCCTTGATCCAATTTACAAAGAACGAAACTCATCAAGGTTATAATCTCTATATGCAATATGCATACATAATATTTGTGCCCATAAATTCCCGGAGTAAATGAAAAGTATTAGGGCTATTATGAACTGCTGTAATGCAATAAGGAAGGAGGTACGACATGATAACTTAATTTCAAATGATAATGCCTGATAGCCCATTGTAATAAACTATTCATGGAGCTCTGCAGAATCTACTACGCAAATTCTATATACCCCTCAAGTCCTACAGAGTAGAGGGAAAGCCACTCTAGCTTTCCCTTGTGGACTAAACTCCATAATACTTCCTAATAATAAAAGCCTTAGGTATTTTAGATACCTCTTTTCTACACTATGAACATGGTACTCTTAATATGAGCAAGTATGGACATATAGCATTTGATGCTCAGTATAAAAAGACTCATGAGAGGAGAGTAAAAACCTCTCGTCATCCCATTTCTCTTAAACTTGATAGCTTGAAAAAAAAATCCCGGAAAGTGTGTAAAGCCTTGTTCTCCCCGAACCGAAAAAAAAATGCTAGGATCCTAGGATTCTAGATTCTCGGAGAGATTGTACGGAGAATTCCTGCTTACATCTCCCCGTGTGTGTGTGTGAATGTAAAAATGAGGGTTTAGAATGAGGAATCTGGTCTCTCGGTGTAGTCTACCTCAAATTAAACTAAGGGTTATGGGCTCTCTCAGCTTTTACTTACCCTCTTGACTCTGTTCAGCATGCATGCATATGTATAAAGATAATGTGGTTCCTCGAATAAAATGAGACGAAAATGCAATTCCATTACATCCCTATACCCCCATTTCACAAGGTTGGTAAACGCTATACAAGTGGAGGAAGAAGGAAATGGCCACAGCACTATTTTCATAGCTAAAGTCACGGCCTTTGCTGCATTCTCTTTTGCATTTATAGTTACACTTTTTTTTTAACTAGAATTATATGCTTCATAGGGTATGTACTCGTACTGTCCTATGCACAAAGGGATGCGGATGTAGACTCAGGAGAGGTTGTAGGTATAACCAAGCCTAGCTTCTTATTACTTCTGTCTCGGGAGGAAAGAGAGTTTAACACTTTTGGATGGTAGTGAAACTGACTTTGTGTTTTCATGCGAAATTCCGACTAATCGAAATTCAAGGAATTGGAGAGGGTGCTCGAATTATGGCCGGTGGTGGTTCCTTGCGTGTGATATAACGATTAACCCAGAAATCTGTAGCTTCTCGGGGTGTACGCACACATGGTAAGTTAGTGGCATTCCTTTGAAAGGGGTCCTTTTTAAATGTTATTCTATTTTTATTTTAATAATAATGCCACTAAAAGCTTATTAAAAACATTTGGATTAAGAAAATTCAAGATCAAGCTTTTAGATTTTGAATTGAAGGACTTGAAAAGTGGAATTTATTTTAAACCTTGAATTACCTTATTCAACAATTCCGTTACTCAGAATTTGAATAAAAAAACTTTCGGGAGGAATGCAGAATGCAGGTGAAGTTTTGAGAAAGGATTAGTTAACTCTGTCTTGTATTGAAGGATTTGAATTTTGAATTTTTGGATATTAGAAAGAAGGAAAGGCTATCTTGATTGCAGGATGTAGGGAAATGAATAGAAGGAAAGTGATGGGGAAGAATAACGTGGCTAAATGAAGGCAGGGAGTGAAGACGGACGAATAAAAAGAACATCAAAAATCCCATACAAAACTCGTTATTCTCCCCTTTTTCATCCATGAATAATTTCGTATAATAATGCCCTCCAGCTATTCAAGAGTTGAGAGGAGAAAACTTTCCCAGCCTTGACAAAAAACACAAATGATGATTCCAACAGGGCTTACCACCAAAATGAATTGTTGATTCAAATTTTCATAAATTTTATTTTCCAATTTATCCTTCCAGGTCTCTATATGGATTTATATTCCAATGTATCCTCCCTGAGTTTTGAACGCGTTGTTGGAAATTTGCAAAAACTGGCGAAAAGTCAAAAACCAAGTCCTCCAGTAATAAATGAATGTAACGGGAGTACTAAAACTCATAAAATAAGTCAAGCTGCACTTTAAACCTTTTCTTATAAGGTATAACGAGGTGGTAGAGGCTAATTCAGAATTACATTCGTGGCATTGAAGACCATGTAAAAGTCAAGCCTCGCGGATCCAGACTGACAAACCTCTCATCCATCAGTCTACAGATTTCAGTTTCCAAATTGCTTTGATAATCAAGAATCTCTTGTGAAATGTATTTGAGATTCCTCCTGCCCTGGCATGATAGGATGTTAGCTGTTGTAAATACTCAATACAAGGCATTTCAATTAATACCGAGAAGGGGTTGCAGTATAGAGCACCAAATTTTCATGTTTAATTACACCAGCACAAAGGATGTCTTTTATACGTTGTACTTAGCTGACACTTAAAGCAAATGAATCTTTCTAAGAGGTTTTTGACCTGTAGATGACACACAAATCCAACCACTGTTGAGTAATGTGAGGGGTGAGGGTTGACTTTTAACAAGCACTGAATTACAGGCCAAGCGCTCATTGAAGAGCGTTCGTTACATAGGTACATAGCTTAGAGATTGATACATTAGATTTATTTATTAAGTGTCGGAGATACTTTTTGTGAATGTCCATTCTGTTCGTCAGTCTGGTGGTCGGTAATTCCTGGTGATTAACAGATTGTTTTTTTGAATATAAATTTCTCTGAACACCTTACCTCAAGTTAAGTTTAAAGATGAACAAAATTCGCTTCGTAACTTTTTAGGGTTTTAATTATATTAATATTTATGCAACTATAACTAGGTTGGAAAATATGTTAGCAGTAACCAAAACATCCACACGCTTTCTGGTACACCCTAGGCCTTCGCCCACACATGGTGATAGGAAAACTTGCATTATGGGACTAAACAGTAAATCATTGACTACTTTCTATCTTGTAACTTGGAAGAGCTCGAGTAAGGTCAAAATGAGATTATGCTGTAAAACGTATTGGACTTACAATTAGACTAAAACCCATTAGACTGGACTATTTAGATTTTCTCCTATTATTTTTACTTGCGATGGTTGATGTATCCAAACACACCCATTTGATCCTAGAATATGAAAATACTTACAGATAAACTAACAATGAGCGCTTAGATTGGAGGATCGCCCTCATCCTCAAATGAGCAGATTTCAGAGTCAGTGTCAGTTAAATCACTTGAGTTGTGATTTTCGATTTTCTGGCTTTCGACATGGAAGATTGATGTGTGAAGGGACGGGAGTGGTGATGATCTATCGTGATGATGACTCAACCTCAGAGAAGAGAGGATAGATACTATTCATTCTGTACGTGATGAATCCGTCCCTTCTTCTTTCAGAAAAGAGATTCCCCTATCTGATGACTTTTCGTTCAGGGATTCCAACTTGGAACTCCGAACCATGGCCGTCAATGCATTTAGCTTACAGATATCCTCTCAGTCTCCAATAATGATCTCCTCCAGATTGTGTCAAACTAACTGAAAATTCCGTATTACATGTATTCGTATCCATCCCTACATTTTACATTAGGGTTGTGAACTATAAGCCTTGAATTTTTGGACCCTAGAAAGGACAGCTTTTTGACAAACCCTGATCAAATCCAACTAACGAAGGTTATCTCCAGACTTGAAACACGACTGTGCATAGAGTGGGTTAATATTTGGGCTTTTAATGTTCAGAGGGGTGCAGCAGTGGGATGTTGAAATTCCGATTGTGTCACACATTGGGTATTGTGCTTGAATGTTATGTGTATGGGATATATTTTACATGTTGCATAGCAAAAAGCAGTTCCGGTAAACTGTAATGGTAATTGTGGATGAGAGTAAATGAGTCTGATAATGGAGTGACTTTTAAAAATAAAAGAGGAAGTGGTTTGGGTAATAAAGTGCTCATTATGGGGGATGTTTCTCACTTACAAAGTTGTGTCACTTTGTCCTCTTCACAATCCTCTGATGATGGCCTCCCGTCCTTTTTCTTTCGAGTCCAAAAGAGTGCCTAAATATAGGATTTAATTTAAAGGCCTATGCTCTCAACTAACACCTACTATACTGAACGTTGTAGTTACGTGGTTTAAAGGCAATTTAGAGAATTGATTTCTGACGTTTCGAAATAAAAACTCCTTAATTAAAGTAGATTATAATATAACTAATAATTTCAAGTGAATATCACTATTTTTAGCATATTGCAATTAAAGTACGTTACGTCCTTAAAATCTTTTGGGAACCAGCATCAGCACCTGCTCAATCTCCTTAACAAAATTCTCCTGTATTTAAAAAAATGAGATCAGTGTATAAGAATCTCCCCTACTTTTTCTTAAGACTCCCATATCCTCCTAAGACATTCACCCCGGCTTCACCAACTAAATTTATTACTTAAGTTTATGTAATGTATCGAGAAAGTTATTCCATAGCATGT
Source organism: Agrenia bidenticulata (assembly GCA_034694785.1). Lineage (NCBI taxonomy): Eukaryota > Metazoa > Arthropoda > Collembola > Entomobryomorpha > Isotomidae > Agrenia > Agrenia bidenticulata. The sequence continues at coordinate 17,654 of JAQFYM010000154.1, read as the reverse complement.
TGTACTCTTATAATAATATCATACTATAAAATAAAGACACATGATTTCCTTTTCCAAACTTTCTTCGTGGGTAATCACACGCTGACTGATTCCATTCTTCTTCATCGCCTCTATGTATCCAAGATAGACTGGAGATCGGAGAAAGCCTCATACGTTGGATGTGTATAAATATTCTTAAGATTAGCTTTTTTCTATTATTCCAGTAAGTATGAAGGGGACAAAGTGATTATTTCCTATTAATGACAAGAACCTTATTATTCCTCTCTCAGAGTTGGTCAGAGTTACCTACACGACGTAGATTTTATTAAACCTACAAAAGAAAAAAGCTGCCTCAAACCACCGACGTTGTGATGTCGTGGCATTCCTCCCCCAAGTCATATGTTCCATAAATACAAATACATTACTTAAGATTACCTAACTTGCAATAATAGTTGACTTTTCCTGTCAGCATCTTTGATTTCTTTGAGCCAAGTTAGCTCTATAAAGGATAATACAAATACACAGTGTAAGTCTGTGTAAGTATTTCTATTAAGATGATGAGGGGATAGTAAGGAAGCCGTATTTGTCTTTTCTAACTCTGATTGTGATGCCTTAAGATGTGCTTTTGTATTATTTTTCTATTGTAAACTGACAAGAGAAAAACTTGCTACAGATAGTGGCTTTGATAACAATGACCTTTTTGATTTTTTCTCCGATTACTTAACTTTGTTTTGGGTCTTTGTAATTTGACATTGTCTGATGAACCCTTCGGGTTTGAAGTATACTTTTTGTTTTAATTCATTTTTATATTGCAATGATGCTATTTACAGCCGTGCTATTTTGATTTCTGACTGAATAGGGATACATATTACACAAAAAATACAATACCTACCCTAATGGATCACGGAATTTCTGTCACGATACTGTTGTAGTGTGTTGTCAATTTCCCCTTTATCTCCCAATGATTCGATGCTATTCCATTTCTTTTAGTTTCTTTTACGCCTAGCAGAAAAGTCTTTGGAAATCCGCAATGATTATTACTAATAGTCTGATCTATAGCAAAGGAGTTGGGATAAAAAGGATTCTGCATGGACCCTCTCAAATAGTTTATATGGAATAATACCCACCATGCGGTTTGTATGGATTGTCGTAAGTGCAAAAAAGTCTGAAGGAAGGGAGAAAGGGAGATTGAAAATGGACACTAACTCGAGGGAGTAATCGTTTTTTGAGTTGGGGAAATGAGGCTTTTAAGACTCCATTCTTTGCTCTAGCTTTCTGCACAGGAAATTGCTCCTTATGTTCCTAAGAGAAATAAAAAGTTCGCCCCGAGAAACTCACACCCAACTGAGAAATTTCATTCATCAGAAGTCGGGCTGATTTTCCACTTATGGAGAAAATCTTAGGAGATCATTGATTAGATGAGTGTTCAAAGCTACAAGGAAGTCTGTCTGTTTGGAGCTTCGGGGTTGTAAGGAAAAATAATAGCCAAAGGGGTGTATTTATTTGACATCATATATTCATAATTCATAATCGGATGTTAAAATTTCGTTCAACATAGCCCGTGGGAAAATTCTCGCCTTCTTGGTGATGCATATTGGGTATTCCTTGTATTTATATACAGGTTTATGGCTTTCATCCGAATTTCATCCCACGTTCCAATATTCGGAACCTCTTGGGTATTCTAGATTTTGGATTCAGATATCTTGTCAATTTGGCGAGGGAAATTTTCCAAAGATGAAATCACTCTTGATTGTATTTCTATCTGTAGATTAATAAATTTTAAATCTGTTTAGGTGCATGATTTAATGCCCGATTTGTGCAGATGAAAATAATTGGAGTTTAAAAAAAATTAATTGAAACTATGCAAGTTTAATTGGAGTTGGATACTTACGGGAATATATCTCTGAGGTTTATTTTTTAGGCTTGTCTTCCGGCTGTTAGTTTCAGTTGTAAGTACAACTAAAAATGTAAACAGAAGGATGATTCCGATCGTCACTCCAGTACTGATCGCGATAACGTCTTGAATTTTAATGATGTAATTGTTTTCTAGGAAAAATCTGTCGGATCCAATACTCATGTTGACTAAGTTAGAGGCGAACGATGTTTTAACAAGAGAATTTGTGAGGATAACAATCGTGGAAATCCAAAAAAGCCGAGGCATTATGGAGATTGTTTTATTTGATAAAGCTGAACTGAAATTTATGTCTTACTCAAGTGAAAAATTATTTGAAATGAGATTTGAGTCTTTAAGATACCATTTTATGGGTCAAAATATTTTCCCTATTATTATACTATTAAATATTGGGTACAGGGAGAATTATTTTAAAGCCCTTTTTGTTAATCCTTTTTTCTTTCAAATCCGAACCCCTAAAATGAAGCCACCCTTAGTAATTCTAAGTCTTTTTTGGAACTAGCCTACAAATAATATCTCACAATCAGTTGCAACTTTTTGAAAGCATTGCAGTATGTTTTATTATTTTCAGTGTACTTATTCACTTATTCGGTATTAAATATTCAAGTAAAAATTATTAGTGAGCACCATTGGATTTAAAATGTCAGGATGTATAACAGCAAATATGTCTCCTGCCTAGATTCCAAACTTCTTCTCTGTCTTTTCAATCGACTCAAGGACCTTTTGCGATTCCTGCAAAACAAATCAATAGTTGCAATATAAATATTTATTTCGAAAAAAATTAATCGCAACGCTTTTGTAATTCCCAATAGATTTGCAGTAGCCCAAATTAAATTCGTTAGTTACCTCGACAGAAATCGTCCGCTTTTTCCTTGCCTCGTCAACCTCATTAGTCTCCTCGGGCTTCTTTTTGTTCTCTCCCTTCTTTTTTGTGTTGGAAATCAGAGCCCCAAGCCAGTCGGTAATTTGGACGAATCCAAACAGTCCGAAAATGAATCCAATGCAAGTAATTGCAGGTTGAACCAGAGCGTCTAAAGTTAGGTAGTCAAAGGGGTTCCACAACGCATAGCCGAATCGGGGAGCGGCAACGGATGGGAGGGAGTTGAAGGGCTCTGCGGAACCTTCTCCTTGAGCTTGATTCGAATTCGAATGGGCAACGGGGAACAGATGATACAGTGGTCGAGTGTCTCCAAGAATCGGGGAATAAAACGTCGCAAGTAGGACCATGACGAATGTTTTGGCTAACATTTTGAATGTTTCGAATTATTTTTTTCTTTAATAATAAATTATTGTCTTTGAAGAATTTTACTCCCGTCTGTGTTTCTGAGAATCTGGATTATTTATGTTCATGGGGGTGCAGAATGGAGCTCCTTTTATTTGTTTCCTCGAAATCTCTTATATATTTTTAGCTAAGGATAAAAAGGGTTGTTGACATTGAATATGCTCAGTCTATTCAAGGTTTAGGTTAAGAGTTTTATAAAGAATTATAAGCATAAATGGTGTCTCGAAACTTTCTTTTAGGGTATTAATATCCCCTGATTCAAGAAGTTCCATTGGCTTGTTTTTTTAACTAATGCGGGACAAAACAGACAGGTAAAAATGATAAAAATAGTACTGACCTAAGGTTTGCCGGAATGTAAGGATTTCATCGGCGACAAAAACAAAACATGTTCAAAAAATATAGTAATACAAATACAGGCAATCCATATATATATATATATATACATAATCTCAAGATAGAATTTAGCGCGATTCCTGGTCTAAGGGACCCTCCGAAATATATTTCAAAACAAATAGATAATTCTTCTAGTACAGATTGTTTTTGTATAATTCTGTAAAAAAAACGAACTAAATTTTGAAATCAAAGCTAAATCGCTTAAGACTGATTTCTATTGGCAGTTTAAATAAGTGTGTATTTCTGAAAACGCATTTTTGATACTTGATATTTGTTAAAATCATACTTGATGTGTCTTTTTTAAATGAAAATCCGTTATCTGACATAAAATGGCTTCTCATCCAGTTTCTAAGAAGTTAAAGTTCCTCCAAGTCCTACAGCCCTCAATTCCTTAAGTGTTTACACATCATTAAATAGGAAATTAAATTGCTTTCTCTACAATTAAATAAAATAGACTACTTTGGCCCTATTTTGTGCACCATCCCCTCTCTGTTGCCTATCCTACTCGATTCATGTCCCACATCTAAATTCTATCAAGTCAAAAAGTGACATTCTGGTATCCTGTCCTACTTCCACCTCCACACAAATATAGTTCACAAGAATTCTCTCAGAGATGACAGACCTTAGTTTATTTCCAGCCTGGAAATGGGAAATATTTCCTCCATCAAAAGTGGAAGGATTCTGGGCTCTACTGCGTAACCCTTTGGCAGAATCCCGGTAACTACTGATCGCATTTTTGCCTTTAGAAAAGGGCGGATTGATTGACAGCAGAGGAGATGAAAAAGGACGAAACTTTTCCAACTCGGTCAATACTTTTTTCTATCATAGACGCCGATCCTATACACCAACAGACAGGGAGAATCTAAGAGGAGATGTAGAAATATATTTGAAGAAATACCCAGAGTCCATGGACTTGTTCTCTCTTTAGAAAAACGATGCATCGGAACGCCACGGAGTAGTGGCTTTGAGTTTCATCTTTGACAGAAGTTTTCACACCCCCGGAACTTGAATTTCCAATTTCCAAAAGTTGAGTTCTGCATGCATAAAATTTTTCTATCCTCTCGATCTCTCTCCCCCCGTTATATTTACACATTATATGCCCACATCCAATATGATAGCTTCTCAAGTGTAGCTCTGGATCTGGAATCCTCTCTCGTAATTCCTGGAAGTCCCTCATTCATAAACATACACATGTATGCAGCATCTACTGAGCTGAGAGTGACGAAAAGGGAGGATGGGCCATGAAGGGCGAGACTCATCCATTTATACATATTACGTAAGGTCCAGTCAGTGAGTCCACTACAAAATTACCCATCCATGTGAACTGAAATCAAGCGGATGAACTTTGGCTCAAAGAGAAAGAAAGAGTCATGCAGATAAATCAATGTCCAGAACCTTTATTGACCGATTTGTAGGGACAAATGAGTTTGGGAATGAAAACGGATATATTTTATTTCCTTTATGTATTCATTCCGTTTCGGTTTAACTGGCATATACTTTATACTTGTGGGCTGCTCGGTTCTATTGATGCGGCTGGGTCTAAGAAGATCATAGGAGAGCGCGTTAGGTGGCTGCATAGATAATTTATAATGTATCCTTGCAATTGAAACCTGGAGCATGGCGATGGCTCATGGATTTATGGGTGGTTTGAAAATTAAAAGAGTATACATGGCTGAGAATTGTCAAAAAAAGATTACGTATGATAGTGATCTTTTACATTTATTAAATTAGTGATAGGGAAATACTCTTTATTGTTGTGTATTAATTGTGGAACATTTTCTAGAAATTTTTATTAATTAAAATACAGGTTGAAATATTTGTTTGTTAAAAATTTCTCGCATGTGTTTCATGTTTCATAGATTCATTACTGGAGCATAAAAATTTCTAATCAGTAAAATTTAAATGAAATCAATTCTGATCCATATCTTTAACGAACCTGAGGATGTAAATTTTAATTCAATCTCTGTTTAAACACTATTTATTTATATCTTTTGTCCAATTTTTAACTTTTAGTAATATTTCCCCATTAATAAATAATATTTGTGCGAACCCAATTGATACTAAAATCATATTCTTCCCACCTCTATTTATTTTCAATCTCACAATGAGCAAAAAGCACAAGGATTATCCTGTTTCCAAGTTTTCCCACCAAACCGTAAAATTCTAGCCCAACGCTGTTATATTTATTTCATCTTTCCTCATCAAAATTTCTGCTTCACTGTCCAACATATAGGTTAGCCCTGTAACTGGAATTGAATTCATTTTCATTCCACCCTCGTCGTCTTTTGCACTCCAATGCTCTTGTCTACTCCTTCCTTGGGTGGATTTAGAGTTTGAGACTATTTCTTTCACAAAAGGGAACTTTCCTCTGTCGCCTGGAGGAATTCCATTATTAGGGCCGCAGTCGACCCCGTCTAAAGAATTGAGGCTATTATCTACATATACGTGTATCTTTTGTAGGGCATAGTAACCGAACTAATAGCTATTGACATTTTGGCATGACATTGTCTGACATCCCCGTCTGTTTCGACAGAGGGTATCTGCAATTAGGACAGTGTATCAAATTATTGACAGAAGGTTGACTTTTCTTATCATCTACGTTACAACACGTGGTCTTTGAATGCAAATACATAAAAAAAAATACGGGGATATAACCCAGAAATATTCCTTGCTGATCTAAATCGCAATTGTTGACTTTAGCTCAATCCTTCTCTCCTTCTCTGTACTACACTCAATAAGCTTGAGAGAAAAAACGAAACTTTCGACCCACAAATTCCTCCTGTTAGCCCTTCTTCAATTCTTGTTCAAAGAGATGTGCTCAGACTCTAGATTAAGAAAAGGATTCCGAGGCATGAGAGAACCACCACCACCAACTTTCAACCATCACATCCCCAACCACCCCGTCCAAAAGTGAAGTCTGCCTCGACTTCAGGCCCAATGGAACTTTCCCTTTCCACCTCGAACTGTTTCAACTTCCAATGTAACTTCCGTTCTGGCCTTTTTCTCTGCTGGCTCGGTGTGCGTATTCTTTTTCGTATTATTGACCATCACACTACTTACTTACTCACACTAGTTCTCTATGCGCTTAGCTAGATGTACATGCACTGCATCAGGCGTATGGGTAATACATAACATGGCATTCTTGGAGGAGAAGAAGTACAAGGGATATCAAAAGTGACCATGAGGGCCAGCTTGATAGTCGACTGCAAAAAAGATGAGCAAGAAGTAAGGGAAAGTATTTCCTTTTGTCTTTTCCTTTCCTTGACTTCTTATATTCGCCTACACTCGTTCAATCTCATCCCCTCTGATTTTTTCCCCAAACTAGTAACTGTATTCCATATTGCGTAGACCTAAACAAACATGTACTAGCCAATTGTGGGATGCTGTGAGTTATATATGGATCCACCAATATTTAGGATCCAAAGGGATCATCCATATAAGCTGTGCTAATCCATTGTAGAACCCCTAGTCAGCCTTCAATAGTGGATTCATAGGTTTGATTGTTGACTTTAAGTTAGTCAAGGATGTTTGGCGAAATCAGTTGAAAATTTAACATCTACACGGTTCAGTTGTACTTAATTGGGCGTTACATACATCTTTGAGTGAGAGTGTAGAGTCAATAATATTTATTGTCTACCATGATTGCCTAAGATCACTTATGCACAACTTGTACGCAACTGACTAGAGCTGGGGACGTATAATAATAGCCTATGGGGAGTAACTGTAGTTTGTTTGATAAGTAACTTATCTGCAGGCTATTTACCAATATGCAATATGCAGTGCAGATCTGAATCATATCAAATGCACTACAAGTAACTCAAACAAGCCTTCAAACAGCAGCAAAATCCATCTTGGCATTGGTGGTGGAGTCTACAAGATGTGCGATATCTTATAGCTCAAAGTAGACTAGCTGTATCTATCAAACAGCACTTGAAGCAAGTCGAGTTCATTCCTACTCAGAATTCGAAATTAAATCAATTCCTTACTTACCCCACTGTTTGAACACAGATCAAGGAGTAGACTAACGTGAATGAGTTGTGTGTCGCATTGAATATTAAAGTTCAGTTTTTTAAACCAACGAGGAAAAAGGCTACGGCCTTGGAAGAGAAAGGAAACAAATCCCTGGATTCAGCCCCGGATTTAGCTAAATAAAGGAAAGTTTTTCACTTACATTTTCTTAAAACTGTCCCCATTTATTTTTGCTTCCTTTAAAGTGTAAATAGAAATAGAAGGAGGTAAGAAAAAGTTCACCATTCAGTAAGATCAGAGATGAACATGTAGGCAAGGATCGGTGTTTTATATTACGTGCGTATGAACCCGGCGCTGGAGGTTGGAGGGTTTTTTTCTTTCTATTATGCACCTAGAGAGCATAAAATAAACTTCCGGAATTCCCAGCCTTCCTCCTAAGCCAATTTCCATCACAATGAGGTGAACAAAAACTGGGGGAGTTATTTCCTTAAAAAAAGTCATTTAATCCTACCGCTTTAATTCTGGGAAGGTGAATAACTTAAAGACTCTAAAGTCGAGATGATGGATGATTTCCGAAGGAGTTATCATTCCTTTTAATACAATAACTAACTAAAATAACTTTTGCTGGTTCTGTTCTAAAGAGAGATTAGAGTGAGGACAGGGACAGGGATTCAAAAAATAGTATCCCCTTTTGTAAATAGAAAGTATTGCGCTCCTATTTTGTGCATAAAACGAAAAGTTTTATTTAAACTACGTAGCTAACTCATCCTTAGGGATTTTATTGATGTAAACTAGGGATAAAATAAATTAAATTGTACCAAGAAGCCCCCCAAAGTTCAATACCCAATCTCGTTTAAAATATTGGTAATTCCGAGAAAAAAAAATTTGTTTGAATGTTTGAAGAGTTTTGGTATTGGGTCGTAGACAGAGTTTGGATTAATTCTGAGAGGATTGGATTGCATGAGAAGAACAGCTCAATTTACTTAGGAAACTTATTCTGATTCGAATTGCAATAACAGGTCAGAGCTTATAATGCTATAAAGTAGAGACGGATGATAATATAAGAGAGGCTCATCAAGTTGAATTCATTCATTGTGAATTTCCCTTCCAGGAATAGGAGCTAGAAAGTAGACATAGTGGCTATTCATGAGTCAGCTATTATTAGGAAGTACATAAATGTCCTAATCTTGTAATGGGCTGTATAAACCTTTGCTTCTTCACTCCTTTTATTATCATACGAGCCAAGCCAACAGAGCTTTCTCCCTTTTATTACGTAATGTTGTTACCATCCTTAAGGACCCTATACTAAATGCATATACCGTAAAGTTCACATTACAAGTTCAACCACCACCGACAAACCATATACCTTAGTCCATGTCGGTAGTTGCAGCATTGGATTAAGTTGAGTTCACGTCTTTTTCTCGATAATTCCTCTAGTTTTCATTTCAACATGAGTTCGTACGAGTACCCTTTTGAACTGCCTAATTTAATTTCTCTGTGTATATTCTACGGCAATTCCCAGAAGATTGGCAAATCGGACTTACTCTAAGCCTTACATGTTGATGTTACATACAGTCTCTCCGAGTCTCTTTCCAAAGCAACCTAGTAAGTCGGAGGTTCAAATTTCAATTCTCAGTTCCAAGGTTTCCAATTTGAACTGAGATTTGTTACTGTCAGCCATTTTGATTTGGTTGTCAAGTTTTTCTTCATAGAGGAATGTTTTTTTTGAAGTGTCAATCGATTTTTCCCTTAGATATGAGCTTGGCTAGAAAATTTCAAAATGAACTGACCAGATCTCAGTAAAGCCTTCAACATAGGTGTATTTTAAATGTGATTATAGTACGTCCAAGGCTGGGTATTTCCCCCCGTCCCCTTTGGTTCTTTTACGCGTAATAAAAATGAAGGAAATGAATTGGATGTCCGTGCTCAGCAGAATATTTGAATTGAGTGGCGACAGGATGAAGAAATTTGATAAATTGAGGGGTGGGAATGGAGGTGGGCCTTTTTCACCGATGGACTTTGGCTATCCATCTCACCATATCATCAATCCGTCTGTCGACAATGTATTTTGATTCCTTGGGTCTCACTCTGAAAGTCTCAAAGTCTTGATGACGTGAAGAAGTTGTTTGGAAACTTTTCTCTTTTTTTTTTATATAGATAGAAGATAAAATAGAACATGATGATGATCATATAATCAGCCGGTGAAGACAAGACTGATTGAACTGTCATGGTTGAATGAATATTTCATAAATGTTTTCACGATGGCATCACATTGCCCGAAAAAACAGCTTTTATTGTGATTCAAAGACTCGTAAAATATTTTTGTTACCTCCACTATAACTATCTCTCTGGTAGTTGTGTGAGCTGTTTGTTAGTCTCGAAAATGCCAAGAGTCTTTCAATGCATTATTAATACCATTTCGTTAGAATCTAATTGCTCCTTTGGAATTCTCTTTGACGATAATATTCTTGTTTTCGAATTCTTATTTACCGTCCTGGTAGAAATTTTCAAGTCGCAGATGTTGGATATTGTCATGTGTAATTTGGGAAAAATTCTTGTCTTTATCATATAATTTCAAATGGTATTTGCTAAATGTTCATTTCATTTGAGATGAGAAATATTTCAATTTTCCTTTCGATGATTGAAAAATATTTGATGAGGAGTATAAGCATTCCTAAAGTTTACCAAGAATCGTAAATTGATAAATTAGTATCAACAAAAGCATAGATTTTCCATGATTTGCGAGTATCCATCTTGCCGTGAAAGTTACTCCATATCACTTTGCGACAATTTAGACCTGAGATGATGGCATGCATAGCTAAATGCTATTTTGTTTACTCTTGTTTCCAAACTAACAACACGCACAGTTTCCATAGTCTTGATCCTAGGAATAACGTTTCTCAACAGCCGGAGCTATTGGGACAAGGAGGATGATAAATGGGCGAAATTTTGAATTTAGTAATTACTTATGATACTTGATTATGATGATGTTATAAACGAGGACGGAAATAGGATCAGACACAATTCTCCCGAGACGAAAGGAGGTTGACGTGACATATTATTTCATTTGTGAGAACTTGCAGAAATGTTAGCTTAAGGAATCATAATTTCATAACCGGGAGTGAACAGAGAAGTTTGGCTGGAAGTTGTATTAGTTTGAGATTCCCCTATATACACAAGTTATGAATGAATATTAGGGAAATTACTGAGCACAACCCACTCTGTCATCCCCACTGGTCCCGGTTCGGGTATTCTGTATTGTTGATATAGTATTTGTATATCATGCTTGTGTTTCTCAGTTATTCCATTTATGTAGAGCTATAGTGTGCAAAGTATGGCTTGTCAACTCTGAAATAAATGGATGATGAGTTGGGATAAACATTTAAATACCACAGGGGACTCGTTCTCTAATCATTTCTCGTTTCACCTCAAAATCGCTTTGTTTCTCTACACTTTGATGATTAGTCAAATTTAACTTGGCACTGGGGAATTCCTTTCACTTCCTCGAGAACATGGATAGTCATTAATTTTTGGATGACGGATGAGATGAGAAGTTGCGACTTCTTGTCCCAATTCACATTGTATTTTCAATCTCATATTGTGATACTAATGTTTTTATTCTAGCATCATCAAATTTTGTAGCTTTTATATTGTTCCTTAAATTTTCAAAATAAAATTTTTGAAGCTAATCAATTTGTTTATTCTCACTCAATCTATCTCGATTATTCAGTGCTTTCAACCTACACAACTTCATTCCCGTGTTTGCCTGTCAGTGTGAACATCTACATATGATTCAAAGTATGATTGCGTCGAGAAGTGAGTTATGTGATCATTTCTGTGTTAGTGCCCCATGTATTACATGAAATAAAGTGGCGGATGCACGTGCCGCCCCCGGTCGCTACGTACAGGATGCTGAATGTTGATGCATGTTAGAGAAAAATTTTATGCTTGACATCGTTAGATGATTCTTTATATCACCCCGGGGAAAATCTGAGGACGGTGAAGACCATCTTCACATTTTTCATGGATTCAGAAAGTAGAAATAGGGTTTGGAAGATCAGTAGAACTTGGGAAAAGTGTAAAATACTTTTAGAAGAAAACGCCAAGAAGACTGCAGTGGATTGAGGACATTGAGGTTGAGCAGTGGTGGATTTTCTTGTGACTTTCATCACTCATATAGCTTTAAGCACGCAAACTTACCGTAATAATATCGAGTATCTCTTATTGAATGATCTAATATTGTACACACGAATAGTTTTTGTGTATTAATTATCAATATTATTAAGTAGCAAACAAGATCAGTTTGTAACTGTAAAACATATGACTTTGGAATCGAAATTGAAGGTATTCGGGTTACACTCCGCTACAAATAGAGATAGCTGTAATTCCAATGTTTGTTATTTGAATTTCAAATTAAAAAACCCTTTGCATCTTCCAAAGCGGCTAAACCGTTCAGAAGAGCCCTGTCAAATGTGAGGCAGTTACAAATGTCTAAAGAATTAGGTCTTTACTCAACCAAACGAGCCAATGGGGCTTCCAAACAAAAAACATGGGAAAAAAAGTCTCTCCACGTAGCAAATAAAGACTGACTTATAACTTTCAAAGAAACATACTTTCCAGTTCGAGTATAAAAGCGAAAGACGAGGGGCTTTAGGAATATCGAAATGCATTTCAGGTTCGGCTCCTCTACCCAAGTAATAAATGTCATTTAATTGTTCGGGGCAGTGAAAAAGTATTGAGTTCATAAATTGTGTCTGGTGAAATAAAGCTATACATTTTTTACATTGACTTTTGCTCCCTTTCCGTGTCTCCAAATGCTCAATTCTCAATACAAGTCACTACGTGCCTCTCCGACGAAGCTAAACGGGAGCCCAACTTTCTCTGCTTTACTCTCGGCATCTATTCTGTAGAATAAAACTATTTCCCCGCTATATTCCTCTCCTATCAGGCCAATAAAGTCTTGGGAAGCATTCCTTGGATAATATTGCGACATATTTTACCCATAGAGACCCGCTAGTACAAAAGTCGAACCATATACTCTCCTGTTCAGCGGAGTACATGATACTAAAACACCGCGGCCAGCATCTCACACAAAGATAGCAAAAGTCAAGAGAAGGGATGGAATTTGTAAAATATATCGGTTTTTCACTATGTCTTGTTTGGTATGCAGGAGGACCCGCTGTCGAAGACCCAGAGTTTGCTGAGCCGATTGAAAACATCACTGTTCCGGCGGGGCGGGAAGTTCGGCTAGCGTGTCAAGTTAAAAACCTAGGGCAACATAAGGTGGGTTTTTCACTTGAATTTTGTTTAACTATTCTATTAACATGTGGATTATTAATATTAATATTGACAGACTTGAGGCATGTGTTTAAGAGTTTGTACTGGAAATCGAATGGTCAGCTCTACGAAATCTCCATGGTGGACTGATAGTTGTTCTTGTGACTTCCATCATTTCTCTTTCTAGTTTGAGATGGATACGTATGCGTATGTAGACTTCATATCGATGAGACACGATACGATAATAAATTAGTAGTTTTGCAAGAAAGATTGGACATTTTAGAATCCAATGTATTGAGTCAAACGAGGATGCTTTGGAGTTTATTCTTGGACATTGAACAGCATAGGATGATAGGAGACGAGGAAACTTTTAGGGCACAAAGCTTATTCCATACCGCTTACACGTAGGCAACGGAACGGGTAAATGCAAAAGGAATCCTAGGGCTGACGGCGCTTATCTGTCTGTCGTCATATTGGACAAAGTTTTGGATACAGAGATAAAAATTGTCCGATGGATATTTTATTGCTGGACGCGGAAGGATTTTATAGTACTACTGCTTCTCATTGAACAGAGTGAATAGTTTACTCTAGTTTATGTGATTTTTATTTCGAAATTTCTTGTAACACCCTTAAGTTACTGATTTTAATATTTTTGTGTCTGTGGACTTAAATCAAGTAGAATCGAATCCTTTAAGTAGTAGGACATCCTACAATTATAGAGATTAGCATTTTACTTTTATTTCAAATTTTATTTTACTTTTCTAAGTTTTTTAAACTTTTAAAGCTACAATTATTGTAGCTTGAATCTTATGTGACATAAAGGACAGTCTCCTGACGGATATAAGCCCCTAGAAGTAGCTTGAATATTAAAATTATTGAAGCCACCTTTAGCAGTCGAGCTGTACTGAGCATATTGAACGAATAAAAATCTAATTATTCATAAATCACATTTACCCGTAAAGCTTTCAGATGATTATAGCTCAAGTGTGTTCATCCTTTTACGGCCATGAACAAACTGTTTTGAACACTACAACTCAATATAAAGTGGTTTAGTACTAATGACTTCCTCACTATGCAACATTTAAGCCGACAATATATATGCATGCTAGTATTTTTGAATTACAAAGGGATCTCAAAATTACCAAACTTTTCCACAACTTTTAAGTAGATTGTTCGTTATGGGTGTGTGTGATAGGATACGTACCAGGTTTTGTTCAATAAATGAGCTAGGGATTTACAAGCAACGGATAAATATTTCGCGTTCGTGATGGCTTCAACTCTGTCATCGTTGTATATTGGAAAATTCATATGCATAAAAGAGCACAAGGATTTGTTGTGCTTACGGATATTGGGGGATTTTGTCTTAAAAATATGACTCAAAGAGGGTGAAAACTCCTCAAGATTTAAGGATTCTATAATCGTCCCTTGAAAAGAGATGGGATGTTGAGTGAGTGTCATGTATTTTGTATTGGTTATAATATTTGCATTGCGTGAGGTGGGGGAGCCTGCATAATAAAACAGGCTGCATATGCCCTACGTATAAAACCTAATCCGAGGAGATAGAGGAGACAAGCAGGTTGGATTATGCAGCCGTCGTATATGTCATCAATCACACAAATGGTGGAATGAGACGCCTTTGGGCGAGATTTAGTTTTTGGAGGCTACGACAATCCAGCCACGAACCATAACCAAGATGCCCCTACTTACCAAATATATTGCATATATACGCACTCACCAAGGCAAGGAAGTCCTCAAACCTGGATTCACACATCAAAGGAGAAAGTAGAGAGAGTATCTTCCAAAGCGGTGTAATGCATACCAACAACTTGGATGATGATGAAGACGAGGGAGAGACCCATCATCCGAACCAGGAAAATCTCACCTGCAAATGCCACCGCACACACACACAGGCTCAGCTTTCTTGGAGTCTCGAAATTTGAAATACGGATCCTACATCACTAAGGATTGAGAATATTCAAAAGATCTACTGAGATTCATACTCAAATTGTATATTTCTTCAATATAACTAAGCTTACCATGTGTAAAACCAGGACTGCGAGAGACCAAGCACGTGCTTGACACTTCCGACGGTCACATATACCTTATTCGTATTACAGTAGTAGCCAGGAAGTTATGTGCGGGTCATTGAGGCACAAATGACGGATTCGGTCATTTAAATAAATGAGACTTAATATTCCCAACTATCCCTCTGGGGCAGGAGTATTTCAAGTTGAATAGCTTTTACTTAATTGCAGCAGCATCGATCAAATGAGTCATCTTTGAAAATGTTGATGGTTAAAAACTGTAAATAAAACTGGTAATAATTAGAACGGACTTACAAAATGGCGAGAAAAATCATTTGAAAATTTGTTTCCCAATCAAAACACTCAGAATGATACACAGTTCCAACAATATCAATGTTTTATATTCTCAACGGAAAATTACAACAGAGCTTCCTTTAGAATTTAGATTGACGAGATTTAGCTTGTAATGGGAGCAAAGTCAAATTGACGTGGAATATTAAAGCTTGATAACAGAACTAATTTCGTCAGATTGAGGATGAGAGGCAAGTGTTTTGATAGCGGTGATCAACATGATTAAGCCATCAAACTATACCAACTTCCAGTCCTACTGTTGCCTCTAGGCTTTAGACAACGATTAGCTTAGTACCTACCGTTCAGATTCCTCGTTCTATAGAGCCGTGGAGATGTGGTTCCAACTATTTCAAAATGTATCTTTCCTTATTGCTCTATATTGAAGTAGCAAGACTCGGAGGCTTGAGGCATTCTCCAAACTACATTCATTTCTGTACAGTCATAATACGAATCCTCGAGGCCTTAAGGGTATCAGAAGCCAAGATGATTCTTGGGAACTGAAGAACAGGCTTACAGTATCAACCTATACACTAAACTTTATATATCATTATAAACCATGTGGCTTAACCTTTATATCCTTCATGAAGATACTAAGAGATTAAGTAGAACGAGGCCAGCGGTAAGTAAGTTTTGGTGAAAGTTGGTTAGGGTTTGTGATTCAGATCTGCATATTGCTTTTGGTGTTTGGTTTGAAAGCAGGGGTGGCACTCGGTGTACGGAAGGCTATAATATAATCATACAATTCAAAGCCCGTCGTCGTCAGGATGTATATTACTCCTACATAACATAACTATTACAATCTTGCTTACTTAACTACTACGAGTTAGTGTCCCGCAGTGAATATGGGATGAGGAGGGAAAATTGCCTTATTTTGTACAAAATTACTTATCTCAATTTAACTCCAGACGTTAAAATCTCACCCTGGCTCTCCCGTCTGGGCTAGTTGGCAGTAATCAGGGACACTCTGAAAACTCCAACCTATTTACCTAGCAAAGCTAACTCAAGGGTTGGCATATTATACACAATGAGCTCCCTCTTTACAGAATCGTATGATGAATTTGGACAGTTAGACATGGAGATGCGGAATGAAGCAACCTGGCTTGAGGGGATGGGATTTAAGAATCGCTCTAAATATAAGATTTGTGCAGAAAATATATGGATTTATAATAGCTGTAGTTGCCATGCATGTGTGGGTTGTAAATCTGGAAATCTCAAGTTAAAGTAAAACATGTCATTTGCCATTACGAAATTTTGTAGGCTGTTAGCCTTTGAATAGGGTGTAGGCTGATGGAGGATATGGTTCTGTGGTGAAAGCGTATGGGCGCACTATCTCATTTCACTCCTCCGAGGTTCGAGGAAAAGGCACTTACTCCAGCCAAACTGTCGGCTCTGATTAAGTTACCGCTTGGGGGATAGGTTTACAGTTTGATCAAGTTTCGTGTATCTACAGGATGCCCGGTCAACACCCTTAATATTTTACATTAAACTTTGACTACTCCGTAGACAAACACTAAATAGCTTTGATAAAATATACGGCTAATATTTAACCGTAAGCCTGCAAATATGTGTTTAAATTATTCAGTCCAGTTATTTGGAAAAGGGACAAAATCGGGGTCATTTATTTTATTGTAAAACACATGCTAAAATGCTAAGTTGTACAGCTTTTGGGAAAAACTAGAGAACATCATCCGTCGTTTAAAAACATGTTCAATTCTGTTTCTGTAAAGAAGAGGAGAGTTTTAAAGATTTTCGAATTTAAATAAGATTATCTGTTTACTTTAAACTTCAAGCTTTTCATTTATTCAGATTTCATTGCTAGTGCAGCAAACTAACCCATCCGTAGAACCCAAGAAAAGCTACAGCCCCCCCATCGTATTATCCTCTGGAAAAATCCATTAAGCTGCAGTTGCACATGCATATTTATGAGTTGCCTTTCCATAGTCATACAGAATGACGAGGTTGGAAGATTCCTAAAGGAAAAATAGACAAAATCTTCTGATTTGCAAGAGCTGCTGTGTTTTCATCCTAGAACTTCAACAACAATTTTCTTCCACCGTGTAAATCTCAAATCTCTACCTGTTTTGCATTTCACTCACTCGCCAACGATCAACCCTTGCATTTATTTTCACTAGCTTACTGTATATAATTGAGTTTATCGTTATTAGTGGTTAGTAATGGCTTCAACACTTGGATGTTTCTCGATGTATGTTTTAATAGAATCTGAATTACAACATAAAAATTTATGAAAGTGCATACATACGCTTGTTTTGTAAAATATTTATTGTTTTTTTTACATACTTTTACAATTATGAGCAATATTAAGTTTCTTAAAGATTCTTGGAGTTTATAAATCGTTTCACTTTTTAGCCCGAGCCAGGGCTTATGTGATCACCGTGTCCGTCCGTCCGTCCGTCATCACGATAACTCTCTTTAAACATGTCCGATTGACTTGAAATTTGGTACACGT